>WNGS01124339.1:0-16333 GCA_020271785.1 Procambarus virginalis | reverse complement strand
CCCCATACATCGCCGGACGTTTCTCCGGTTGTTGCAGACTCTCCTCCGGGTCTTGCAGTGCCAATGGATGGTCTACGTGCTCCTGTCGCTGTCTCCGCTGCTCCTGAAGGCCTTCCTGGTGATCGTTGTGATGCGCCGCCGTCTTCTCCCTCGTCTTCGGCTGCTGCGCCTGGCCCTGTGTTCTCGCCTTGGGTCCCAGATGTGCTGGGGTAGCTGCGGAGCCTCCTGCTGTGTGTGGGCCGGTTCCCCTGTGGTTGAGGCTGCTGCCATTCTGCGGCGGGCGTCAGTTCGCCCGGTTCGTGAGGCCCGTGGTTCTGGGTCCGCCTCCGGCTGTGAGGATGTGCGGCCCGTGCCCAAGCGTTCCAGGCATTCTTCTACTGATTGGGCTGATGTGGTGGAATACGACGTAGGTGGAGCTACAGGCGTTGATGTGGCGGTTCCAGGTGCTTCGCGCTCTACGTCGCTGGTGGTGGCTGACGTCCATGTGTCTGCTACTGACGATGGTTGTGAGTTTGATTTGCCTCCTGTTCTTTCTCCTGCAGAAGGTTCTCCACAGTGGGGGGTGGTCGCTCCTCCAGACGTGGGTGGTGTGGATTCTGGTGCGTGCCAAGGCATCAAGCTGGTGCTGAAGAAGGATGTCCAGCGTGGGGGGTCCCAGCAGGTGCAACGTTCGGTGGCTGCCGCTTGGCCCTGTGAGGAAGTCGAGGTGGCCCCCAGGGCGATGCCCATTGCCCGGCATCGTGGGAAGGAGCCTCTCCCTATCATCCCGGCCTCCAGAGTGGCGCATGATGGTCTGCATCCTGTGCAGTTTCAAGTTGATGACCGCGTGCATCCGGTTCCGTGGTGCCCTTCTACCATTTGGGTTCGACGGGCTCGGTGTTTTGTTGTGGATGTGCCGGAGTCAATGCCTGATCCTCGTACGGTTCGTGATGAACCTGTATCGAAGGATGTTATGTTACTTTGGGAGGCATATTGTCTTCGCTTCCCGGCGGCGGAGTGGCCGGATAAGTATGAGAAATTTGAGTAGTCTGTGTGCTTGGACCTGTGGTTTGTTTGTACTGTGTTGTACATATTGTGCGCCTTTCGGGCAGGTGCTTTGTTGTATTTCTTATGTTTCCAGTTTTGTTTCCTTTTCTTGTATCATTATGTTTATGTTCATTGTTGTTGTAGGCCCTTCAGGCCAGTGTTTTAGTGTTTTGTAATAATTTGTATAAAGTTGTATTGTTTGTGCTGAAGCGTAATGTACTTTGTTGTTTTTATTCTCGGTCCTTCAGGCCAGTGCATGTTGTGTTTTGCCTGTCTTGTTTTCAGATGTGCGAGTTTTCCTTGTTTATTTTTATTGTTTATTTTTATTTTTTATTTTATTGTTTATTTTTATTGTTGATTTTTCTGTTTATTTTTGCCTCGCCCTTTGTTTCCGGGGCGGGTGGTTTGGTGTGTGTTTTTTATTTCTGTATTGTTTGTGCTGAGTGTTTGGCCTGGTGTTTTAATGTTGCTTTACCTATTGTACATGTATGTCCTTTATGTTTTGTTTGGACTATATTGTGTTTGTCCTGTTCTGTTTCCTGTTATGCCTCTTATTGTATGGTGGGTTTTTTCTGGGGGTTTTGTTTTGTGATGTTACTGTGTTTGCTAGTATGCCATTTTATTTTGTTTTGTGCTTTGTTGTATGCTGTATTTTTCTATGTTTTTCTCGCGTGTGTGTTTTGTGGTGCTTTTCTGGCCGGTGGTCTATTGTTTTCCTTTGTTCTGTATAATGTATTGTTTTATTGTATTTAAATTGCATGCTTTGCATGTAAAAATAAAAATAATAAAAAATAAAAAAAATAAAAATTACCGCAGCTTAATTACAGCGCAATTGACTCCGATAATAACAGACCGGTCAACCCCTTACGTTATTCAATCAATTAACGACAGCTCGTTAAATCGTTAACACTACGTTAGTCTTCACTTGACAAGTCCTCCACGGCGTGAACTTCACTGTGACTGTTGCCTTTACACGTCTCTACGTTAATCACAACAATGTTCAACGAACAAGTGACCTCGTTAAGTAAATCGTGACCCCCCGGTGACGTTAACTGACTTTAATTCTCACTGAATCCTTCACAGTACACAACGCCTTCCACCAAGGACAAGCTTGTCTACGGTTTACACACAGTACATCACAGTACATCCTTGCCACTCACGGCAAAACTTGTAAATGACTTTCCCCCAGTAAATTATCTACCAATAATTCACACTTTACCACAACACAACAGTAAAATAAGCGCTGGCCAATATAATAATGGGAATTATTTATAACCAAGGGAAACCTCCTTGTTACCACTTTCACTGCTGGAAAAGGGAATCAAATTACAGCGAATTACATACGCGGCACATAGAGAAAATGGAAGCAAATAACTCACTTTACTCTACCGTGTCTCTAGGTGTCCTCACACATGTCAAAATCACAGTTGGGCCCAACCTCAACTTGATGACAGCAAACAGGGTAAACTCACACGTCTCCAATTCCCATTCACCTCACTAGGTGGTCGACTTGGGACAGAGGACAGACGGAACACTAGGGGCGAACCCAGCTTCAGAGCTTTATTACCCAAACGGAAACAGTGTACTTACATCAATCACGCGGGCCCGCTACATACACACACATACACGTCACCCTCACACTCCCACTGCTACTGATGGATGATGACGTAGGCGTCCTCACTTCCTACACGTGGTCAGGTGGAGCACGGGGTCCTAGACCACGGGGTTAGCTCCACACACAGAGTCCAGGTGGCGCGAACACGTATGCTTAGGCAGACCAGGGTGCGCGCACAACAGCAGGGATGCGGTATCAAGCCCTTCCACTAGACACGGTACCCCAGGATACGACGGTACACGGTGTTACACGGTACACGAGACCCGAGACGGACTCCTTCACTGTTCGTTTGTTCCTCAGAATTAGAACTTTTAAGGTTTCTCTCATAACACTGAAACCTTCTCTAGCACGTCTCACTGCAGTACCTTCAAGCACAGGTACGATAGACGGCGAATGTCACTATCCTAGCGCGATAATTTACGGCCTCAGGCCAGTTGCTCTAAGATGGCGTCTCACTATCACGCGGCTTAGACGACAAATTTCACACTGGTACGGTTCATGCACCTTCCCGATTACCGGATTCTTATGGACGGCACACAGAAAGATGATAGGCGTGACTTTAGTAACGTTGCAGGCGGTATTTCCCGATGAACATAAGAACATAAGAACAAAGGCAACTGCAGAAGGCCTATTGGCCCATACGAGGCAGCTCCTATTTATAACCACCCAATCCCACTCATATACATGTCCAACCCATGCTTGAAACAATCGAGGGACCCCACCTCCACAATGTTACGCGGCAATTGGTTCCACAAATCAACAACCCTGTTACTGAACCAGTATTTACCCAAGTCTTTCCTAAATCTAAACTTATCCAATTTATACCCATTGTTTCGCGTTCTGTCCTGTGTTGATACTTTCAATACCCTATTAATATCCCCTTTGTTATGTCCATTCATCCACTTGTAAACCTCTATCATGTCACCCCTAACTCTTCGCCTTTCCAGTGAATGCAAATTAAGCTTTGTTAATCTTTCTTCATATGAAAGATTTCTAATTTGGGGAATTAACTTAGTCATCCTACGCTGGACACGTTCAAGTGAATTTATATCCATTCTATAATATGGCGACCAAAACTGAACTGCATAATCTAAATGGGGCCTAACCAGAGCAAGATATAGCTTGAGAACCACACCAGGTGTCTTGTTACTTACGCTGCGATTAATAAATCCGAGTGTCCTATTTGCCTTATTACGAACATTTATGCATTGATCCTTTTGTTTTAAATTCTTACTAATTATAACTCCCAGATCCCTTTCGCAATCCGACTTCGCAATCTCAACACCATCTAGCTCGTATCTTGTAACTCTATCATCATTACCTAGCCTCAGAACTTTACATTTATCAGCATTAAACTGCATCTGCCAGTCCTTTGACCATTTCAAAACCCTATCTAGATCAACTTGAAGTGATAGTGAGTCCTCCTCCGAATTAATTTCCCTACCGATTTTCGTATCATCGGCAAATTTGCAAATGTTGCTACTCAAACCTGAATCTAAATCATTATATATATTATAAACAACAGAGGTCCCAAGACAGAGCCTTGAGGCACTCCACTTACAACATTTTCCCACTCTGACTTGACTCCATTTATACTAACTCTCTGTTTCCTTTGGTATAGCCATGCCCTAATCCAGCTTAATATAGCACCACCAATACCATGAGCCTCTATCTTTTTAATCAGTCTTTCATGTGGCACTGTATCGAAAGCTTTGCTAAAGTCAAGGTACACAACATCACAATCCTTACCACTATCAACTGCCTCAACTATGCTAGAATAAAAAGATAACAAATTTGTTAAACATGAACGGCCATTTATAAAACCATGTTGCGACTCAATTATTAATTTATGTTTTTCAAGATGAAGACGAATTTTATTTGCTATTATAGATTCGAGTAACTTTCCCACAATAGACGTTAGGCTAATTGGTCGATAGTTAGACGCAAGTGATCTATCTCCTTTCTTAAAAACTGGTATCACATTTGCAACTTTCCAAAACTCTGGCACTGTGCCTGACTCTATTGATTTATTAAATATGATTGACAGTGGGTCACAAAGCTCCTCTTTGCATTCTTTCAGCACTCTGGCAAACACTTCATCCGGCCCTGGGGATTTGTTTGGTTTGAGTTTTACTATTTGTTTAAGAACATCCTCCCTGGTAACTGCTAAACTCGTCAACCTGTCCTCGTCCCCACCCACATAGACTTGTTGGGCTGAAGATGCTTGGCCTAGCTCGGAAAATTACGTCCTCCCATAGCAACGTTCTAGGTAAGAATGTTTTTCCCCGCCAAGACGGCTCCAGGCATACCATGCGGTACCCCTCAGCGTCTTGACCAATCACGGTTCAGCATTCCTGAGGCCCAGGAGCCTTGGCCAATGGCACACCTGCCCCACGACGCTACCCACTCGCTCACGAGGTGGACACGTGATGGGGGTGGTCTACAGCCGTTAACCCCCCCTACCTCCCTCTCTATACTTGACTTGTACACAAATTTCCCTGAAATCAACTCCCTCCTGTAATTTCCTTCACAGACCTGATACAGCGATCAGAATGACATCAATTTCTAGCAAATGTCATGGGCTATCCAACGACACCCAACACGACTGTGGAAAAGTTATATACAGAAAGTTGAATCATGGTGCACATCACTGGTGCACTATGCAATTTCGTACTTCATTCAGTGCACGAGAGAGCAGGAAAAATATGTCTCCTGACATATATATATGTACATATATGTATGAGTATGTGTACATGTATATATAACAATAATAATTGTGTAACTAGCGTCAAAAGATTGTTATTTGCTTAGCTAAACGAACTAGAGGGTTCAGTTCCTGAACCGATTATGTGCCTTTGTAATCCTTAATATTTACACCACCGCCCACGGGATGGGTATGGGATGCATAATAAAGAAAGAAATTGAATTGTAACTTACCTTATCTCCTAAATGTCAACATATGTCAGTTCAGTTCATGCTGTTGATCTCAATTAGTCATAAGTCTTAGTTTTTAAGGTTTTTTCTAGATCTTGTCCAAAACGCTGTGCGTATTAGTGCTTTAGGCACAGTATATACTTGTTCTTTCTTGAAATTCAACATTCTACTTGTAACTCCCAACCACTCCCAACACCACCACCACTCCCAACACCAACACCACTTCCAACACCGAGTGGGAAGTAGTGGAATATATATCGATCCTTGAGCTGTAGTTGCCCCCATACCCCATCACGTGAGCTGTAGTTGACCCCATACCCCAGCCCGTGAGTGATAGTGGACCCCATACCCATCCTGTGGAAGAAAGTGGACCCAATACACTCATCCTGTTGGTGATGGTGGACCCTATGCCCATCCTGTTTGCGGTAGTAGACCCCATACCAATCTTGTGGGCAGTATTGGACATCATACCCATCCTGTGAGTGGGAGTGGACCCCATACCCATCCTGTGGGAGGTAGTGGACCCCATACCCATTTTGTGGATGCTCGTGTACTCCATACCCATTTAGTGGGTGGTAGTGGACTCCATACCCATCCTGTGGGTGGTAATGGACCTCATACCCATCCTGCGGATGGTAGTGGACCCCATACCTATCTTGTGGGTAATAGTAGACCCCATACCCATCTTGTAGGTAATAGTAGACCCCATACCCATCTTGTAGGTGGTAGTGGACCCCATACTTATCCTGTGGGTGGTACTGGACCCCATACCCAACCTGTGGGTGATAGTGGACCCCATACCAATCTTTTGGGCGGTAGTGGACCCCATGCCTATCCTGTGGGTGATATAGTGACCTCATACCCATACTGTGGGTAGTAGTGGCCCCCTCATACCCACCCTGTGGGCGGTAGTGGACCCCATACTCATTCTGTGGCGGAAGTGGAGCATATACCCAACCTGTGGATTGACGTGGCCCCCATACCCACCCTGTGAGCGGTTGTGGATCCCATACGTATCCTGTGAGCGGTAGTGGACCCCATACCCATCCTGCGGGCGGAAGTGGACCCCATACCCATCCTGTGGGTGGTAGTGACCCCATAGCCATCCTGTAGCCAGTAGTGAACTCCAGGCCCACCCTGTGGGCGGTAGTGGACCCCTTACCCATCCTGTGGACGATAGTGGTCCCCAAACCCATCCTGTGGGCAGTAGTGGACCCCATACCTATCCTGTGGGCGGTACTTGACCCCATAAGCATATTGTGGTCGGTAATGGATCCAATACCCGCCCTCTGGACGGTAGTGGACACCATACGCGTCCTGTGGGTGTAGTTATAAATAATAATAATAAATAAATAAATGTTTATTCAGGTAAAGTACATACATACAAGAGGTTTTACAAAAATTGATAGATTTATAGATAGAGCTAGTACATACAATGCCTAAAGCCACTATTCCGCAAAGCGTTTCGGGCAGGAAAAACATTAAAGACTAAAACTTAATACTAATTGAGATTAAAGTATAAAATGTGTTAAGAACAAATAAAAATAAAAATAAAAAGGGGGGAACATGGCAGAAAAAGCAGCACAAATACAATTAGGTCGACAAACAGCGTTGCTTAAAAAAACAGACATGGGTTGACAATATAGGGGTAAGGTAGGTTACAGGGAATTTATTAGGTAGTGCTTAGTTTTTATTTTTTTGTCCCCATTTGCTCCCCTTGCCACTTCGGGGGGAAATGGGTTTTGATCTAGCTATAGGACCCCACGACCCAGCCACAGGGCATAGGCCGCGAGGCCCCGCAGCAGTAACCCTAAAAACACATTACAACTAAAACAAAATAAAACTAATGTCGTGGCCTACTCTGTGCACAAACAAAATATAAATAAATGCACCTGGAGAAAATAAACAACAGGATGGTACTAAAATATAACATAGACAAAATAAAATAGCATGTCACAAATTAATGAATTGGTCTCCAAGGAGACGATCACCTTAATGGCATGCGTGCATGAAAATAAGCAAATCACGGGGAGGACATGCCCGACTTGAAACCAGTCAATTCCCCGGAGAGAACAGGAACACGTGCACGCATGTGTCCCTCCAGCCGTAGCTTATCCTCCGCGGGGCCGGACAAGTCACCCACCATCTCCAGAATAGCCACTGGGGAAGTGGTACCCCAAGATGACGTCCGGTAAACTTAGCCGGAGTCCACTCGCCCTATTACTTCTGGGCCCCGGGGCGCAAGGGAAGTTCACCCATGCCCATGTCCAGGGGTGATCGTGATCAACCCCTTCCCGTGCTCTTGGACCACATACGATAGATGGAATAGGTCCAGGTTAGGGCTTTTACGGAGCAGATCTCCATGTCTCCGTTGGTTAAGCCCAACCTCTTAAGAACACGGGCACTCTCTATGCTGAACCCACCTCTCCAATTTAAAGTAATTGAAGAGGCAGAGACTGCATTGGCACCGGTGTAGTCCCTGACCCATTGAAGGATCTCGGGGGTGCCGTACCGGTCACATTTGCTCTGGTGTGGCTGTAACACTGTAAAGGTGTTTGGTTTAGTTTATTTAATACATACATGGAGATATATGAGTCACAGACAAGGATTTGACAGACGCCAGCTTGTCTGGCCTGGATCTCACACCTCTAGTGTTAATGACACCGAGTTGACCCGAGGTCAGGTCATGCGAATCTCACCTGGCTCTCGCTAATCTTATAATTGAGCCGGGTAGCCTTCAAACATGCCGACGTTTAAGGAGTGGCTTGGTAGAGTGCCCCAGGCTATCTAACTTGTGGGCGGAGTTAGCCACTAGGTTTCCCAATATATACTCGGAGAGATATCGATTCAGAAAGAGAGAAGGACAGCAGAAGCAGAGCCATAGAAGAACAGACAGCAGCGGCCAGCCGTCCAGACAGGCGGTCTGCCGGCGGGGGGGACCGTCTCTGTCAACTACAGACCCCCCCCCCCTTTCTCTATTCCACGGAGACTCTTAAGACTCGGAGACACTTGGTGAGTTGAACATTGAGGGACTTTGTCGTGTTCACTAAACAGGTGTTGTGTGATGATCAGGGACAGTCGAGTTGTAGGGTTCTCGAATTCTTGGATGATGACTCACTTTGAATATTACCATTTTAGTTGAATTGCTTAAATTGATACTTAGTGATGTGAAATATAATTGAAAGTTATTATTTAAAGTGTGTTTAACTTTGTTACCTGGAGTCTTGAGTGAGAGGAGAAACCTCAGCGGTTACTGGTTCATGAAATTAATGAGTACATGATACAGAGGGAGCATACCTCTTGATATCATCTTTGAGGGTATTATGTTGATACAGACAAGTTCCATTCCTTGTCTTGTATGTAATGATCTAGAATGGATGGTGGCAGCATTTTCTATTTTCTATTTCTCCTTCTACTACAATTTCTATTCTATCTTCTACTCTTCTACTTCTATCTACTTTCCTACTTCTACCTATCTACCCTTCTACCTCTTCTACTTCTCCTACTCACTTCTTACTTACTCATCCCCCCCCCCCGTTACAATGATGGCAGCGGTGTTGAACAATGTTAATGTAGCAGGTGTTAATTTAACATTGTTCAGTCCCACGTGTCCTTTTGCCGCTCAGGCGCTATCAGGGAGATATTGACAGGTGTTTAAGATTCGCGAGTTAGCGAGTTTTTTTTCAGGTTAGGAGATAGTGATTTTCTGGCGATGTGTTCTTGTGATTTTGTGAGTTTTGTGGAGTTCAGGGAATGTTCACCAGAACTTGCGTGTGTAGTGATTTATGTTAGTGATAAGATTTGGCGATTTGGGAACTTAGCGGTTGGTGGTGTGCAGGTCATCTGAGTGTGACAGGTGACCCGCATGTCCCACGGGGACACCCAGCCACCGCTGGTCCCCAGGTCAGTTGGGGAGTGGCAGGTGTATTTCTTAAGTAGTTTTAAGTGGTGGTTCTGCTCAGATTATTGCGATCAACTGTTTTACTCCATTTGAACGCAATAACCCGAGGTGTACTGGTATTGTACAGCATACTAGGGGAGGCTTAGTATGTCAGTAGACTCACGTCTAGGGACGCCTAGCGTTTGAAGTCTGGTCACAGGGTGTGGCAAAAGTTTGAGTTGTGGACCCGCAGAGAAGCGAGGGAAACACTCGAGTCACGTAGGTGACTGTAGGATAAGGGTGGGAGTAACGGTTAATTAAGTACTTAAGATTAAGAACGGTACAGTTAAGTTAGGCTAGTGTTTGGTCTATTAGTATTGATATTTTTGTGGAGAGTCGTTTAGTGACAAGTTTAAGTAGTGACGATCTTATTCTCTCTTCTCTATCTTTCCTCTGTTACTGTTTTTGTTCCACCAAGTCAGTATCATTCAGTGTTAATTGGATTATTTTAAAAATTTAAGTGTAGTTGTTGCCAGGAGGAGAGCCTTATGTCTAGACTGTGTGAACCCTATACAAACTACAGGGTCACACAACATTTGGTGGTACACGGTATTGTCGCTTTTATGTTCATTCACAGGTGGGAGCGAGGAGAGAGGTGCGCACATATACAGAAGAGGGAGACGGCGGCTTTGTACCACACTCAGGGGCTTATCACCACCACGACGACCTGCCCCTTACCTGGAGGTCATTGCTCCACCACCACCATCACCCCGGGGGACCCCAAAGAGGCAACCCTCTCGGTCGGTTAAAATGGTCTACCCAGTGGACCCCAGGACGGACGGACCCCCAGTGGTCCCCAGGTCGTTCTGCAGACGACCCCAGACGACCCAGTAAAAATGGAAGAGGAGCAACAACGACTCCAGTCTGTCCCACCAACATCGGTCTACCTAGGATGGACCCCAGGACGGACAGACCCCAAATGGACCCCAGGTCGCTTGTCTAAGACCCAAGAGAGAAGAAAGAAGAAAGAAGAGAGAAGAAAGAAGAAAGAAGAGTAGAAGATAAGACCAAGCTGAGTGAGACACGATGCCTAGTGTCCCTTGCTGATGTCAGCATCATTGCATGGAGCGTAATTGCAAGACAGGATCGTTTGCCTTAACTGGCCGCCCCTCCTGCAAGCATGGTGCTCTGTTGAGTGATTCCTCCTGTGTCGTGCGGACTTGACGTGGCTGTCAGAAGTGGCTCTCTGAAGGAGGCGTGCTGGAGCAACTGGGAGGGAAGAAGTAGGATGGGATTTCTACGGTGCCAACTATATGGAGGTCTCGAAACTTGTAGTCCCTATAGCTGTGAAGAACCCCAATATACGTCTCTCATGGTGACTGACGTAGGGCCAATTACAGATCAGCTGGGACAACCGAATTCCACGGTCCTGTGCGCAGTTCAAGTAGTAACGGCTTCCTGGTTGGCAAGAGTTGTTGTGCGTTAACTACGGAGAAGCGACGGACGCAGTTGTGTTGAAGAAATATGGTACAGGACTATCTACAGGACCAAGCAGTGACGCCGCCCAGCCAGAGACAATGGACGCCTGTCTACATATTTCATTTTTAGAGTAGGATGATGTATATTTGTTAGCTAGGATGTAATTTTTTTCCGTTAATAAAGTTGTCGCACACAGCTAGCTTGCTTTAGCAGTGTTGCAAAAACTTTATTTTCGGGGAGAAGGGGAGATGTAACACTGTAAAGGTGTTTGGTTTAGTTTTATTTAATACATACATGGAGATATATGAGTCACAGACAAGGATTTGACAGACGCCAGCTTGTCTGGCCTGGATCTCACACCTCTAGTGTTAATGACACCGAGTGACCTGAGGTCAGTCATGCGAATCTCACCTGGCTCTCGCTAATCTTATAATTGAGCCGGGTAGCCTTCAAACATGCCGACGTTTAAGGAGTGGCTTGGTAGAGTGCCCCAGGCTATCTAACTTGTGGGCGGAGTTAGCCACTAGGTTTCCCAATATATACTCGGAGAGATATCGATTCAGAAAGAGAGAAGGACAGCAGAAGCAGAGCCATAGAAGAACAGACAGCAGCGGCCAGCCGTCCAGACAGGCGGTCTGCCGGCGGGGGCGGGACAGTCTCTGTCAACTACAGACCCCCCCCCCCTTTCTCTATTCCACGGAGACTCTTAAGACTCGGAGACACTTGGTGAGTTGAACATTGAGGGACTTTGTCGTGTTCACTAAACAGGTGTTGTGTGATGATCAGGGGCAGTCGAGTTGTAGGGTTCTCGAATTCTTGGATGATGACTCACTTTGAATATTACCATTTTAGTTGAATTGCTTAAATTGATACTTAGTATGTGAAATATAATTGAAAGTTATTATTTAAAGTGTGTTTAACTTTGTTACCTGGAGTTTTGAGTGAGAGGAGGAAACCTCAGCGGTTACTGGTTCATGAAATTAATGAGTACATGATACAGAGGGAGCATACCTCTTGATATCATCTTTGAGGGTATTATGTTGATACAGACAAGTTCCATTCCTTGTCTTGTATGTAATGATCTAGAATGGATGGTGGCAGCATTTTCTATTTTCTAATTTCTCCCTCTACTAGCAATTTCTATTCTATCTTCTACTCTTCTACTTCTATCTACTTTCCTACTTCTACCTATCTACCCTTCTACCTCTTCTACTTCTCCTACTCACTTCTTACTTACTCATCATTCCCCCCCCCCCCCGTTACATGGCCGGGAGAGTGGAAAGCCGTCAGCCGAGACCTGGGTGTCTAGGATTATGGCCTCGTTACTTTTGCAAGCAATGATATCCGGCTTGCAAAAGGTCCCACCATCGGGTATCCGCACCTCCCTCACCACCTCATACCCTCGCTGTCTCAGACGACCAGCTACGAACCGGGTGATATCGTCATGACGTACCACCCGTGCTCCGTGCGTCCTTGGGCATGCTTGTGAGATGTGCCCAAGGGTGCCAGGTTTCCTGCATGTATCACACATGCCGCTGGCACCTGGGCGACCCCTAGCGGCCCTTGACGGCGTGGCCAAAGCGTTAGCTCTCACCTGGACAGCGTGAGCGAACTCCCCACCGCTCAAAAGGCGGGTGCCGGACGAGATCCACCTCAGGCACGAGGGAACCTCGCACGAGGATCTCAATCCAGCACCATCGGCCGTGCGGTAGAGCCGCTCCCGCCATGTCCGAGAGCACTCAGCTCTGTTGGTTACCGGCTCGCCCCCAATCAAGGCCGGGCCGATCCACCGACGCATCTTGTCCTGAATAGCCGGTAGAAGGGCCGCTGCCCGGACCGTTGGGTCAGCCGATTCCAACAGATTACTGAAACGCCTGTTCTTATGTAGCCGGATTGACGAGACAACTCGGGCATCCCAAGACCACCGTCCCTCCAGTCGGTGTAGAAGAACGCATTCGGGGTGTCGTGCGGTAGACGGAGCCAGCTGCGAATAGCCTGCCTCATCCTCCGGTCGATTCTCGATAGCTGAGTCTTAAACACCGTACCCAGAGTAAGACGGTGGTTCATTTTAGGAATAAGGTGGTGCTTCAGCACGTATAACCTCTGTTGGGGTTTGAGGGGGGCCTGCGTGATGTTAGTAATACCCTCCTCAAACATAGAGCCATAGGAGATGCCCCTGCCACCGGCACCAACGAGAATACCAAGGTACTTATACTCGTCACTAATACCAATAGAGTCCATGGCTGCGCCACCGACGTGGAATCTCGTTTGCGACGCGAGATACCACTTCTTGCGCTTTCCATCGATCTGCAAGCTCAGTGAACGGCATTTTCCCGCGTTAACCCTCAAGCCAGCGCCGCTCGGGGTATCACATATCTCGTTAATCAACTCCTGAAGGCCGGCCGGCGTCTCCGCTGCCACGACCAAATCGTCAGCAAACGCTAGTGCTGACACCTTTTCCTCCCCCAGACGAATCCCAAGCCCCAACTTCTTCGCATTGGTGATTGCCTCATCAATCACCAAGTTGAAAAGAAACGGGGACAAGGGATCTCCCTGTTTAACTCCCCTAGTCACAGGGATTACCCTCGATTTCTCCTTCTGGCTGGATATGACGGTCGAGGCGCCATCATAGCCCGACATTATATATTCCCTAAGAGGTTTAGGGACTTCCTTGCGCTCCATGGCCCGATCTATGGCCGCATGGGAAACGCTATCAAAGGCTTTCTCCATGTCAAGGAACGCAAGGTGCGCCGGATGTTTAAGCGCGCGGGCCTTAGACGCCTTAGCCAGAAGAGCATCTAGGATCGCCAGGTTTTCAGCGCATCCATCCACAGGGATGAATGCTTTCTGCCTCCCGTCGATCCTGATTGCTTGAGAAACTCGGCTGTTCACGATCTTATGGAACAGCCGCACTATCGTAGATGACATGGTGATGGGGCGATAGTGTGAGGGGGTTTCTGGCCTAGGAATCTTGGGTATCAGCACCGTTTTGCACGCACGGAAAGGACGTGGCAGGGAGCGGCTAGCTAGCCACAGATTGAACAGTTTAGTGAAAACTCTGAGAGGTATGGACCTGAGGAGACGCGTAGTTATCCCGTCAGGACCGGGTGCAGAGACCTTACTTGTCCGTAGAGCAGTCTGGACCTCCATAGGTGATATGGGCAAAAATTGATAGATTTATAGATAGAGCTAGTACATACAATGCCTAAAGCCACTATTCCGCAAAGCGTTTCGGGCAGGAAAAACATTAAAGACTAAAACTTAATACTAATTGAGATTAAAGTATAAAGTGTGTTAAGAACAAATAAAAAAAATAAAAAAGGGGAAACATGGCAGAAAAAGCAGCACAAATACAATTAGGTCGACAAACAGCGTTGCTTAAAAAAACAGACATGGGTTGACAATATAGGGGTAAGGTAGGTTACAGGGAATTTATTAGGTAGTGCTTAGTTTTTATCTTAAACTGGTTAAGAGAGGTACAGTCTTTAACATAGTTGGGGAGGTCATTCCACATTCTGGGTCCCTTGATTTGTAGAGCATTTCTAGTTTGATTAAGTCGTACTCTTGGAATATCAAAACTGTATTTATTTCTGGTGTGGTGCTCATGGGTTCTGTTACAACCTTCAATGAAGCTTTTGTGGTCAGGATTGGCATTACAGTTCAGCGTTTATATATGTATAATACACATGAGAGAATGTGCAGGGACTTAATATCTAACATATTCAGAAATTTGAGTAAGGGTACCGAGTGATGTCTGAGGCAAGAGTTGGATATTGTTCTAATTGGGGCTCTGAGAGCAGAGGTGGATTCCTTACGAGAGGAGGTGCGACAGCTGAAGCGTCGGGGGGAGGCGGAGAAGACCATGATAAACAAGACCTCGTCGTGGAGAGTCGTTGGGGACAGGGGTCTTAAGAAGACCTTGACAAGGCCGCTACAGACGCCCTAAAGACGGCAAATTCATTTGCCGTGTTGGAGGACGAGTGCTGTGGTGAGCCAGCGGTTCACTCCGAAAAGAAATCAGCAAGGAGCGGCGAAGTGCGGGCCGCTCAGGGTGCTCAGAAAGTTAAGGAGGTACCGAGGCGAGTTTTAGTTGTGGGAGATTCCCAGGTGAGGTATTTAGACAGAACGTTTTGTGCCAGAGATAGGGGAACAGATTAAGAGTTTGCTATCTGGGAGCTGGAATTGGTGATATTGTTGGAAACATGAAAGATATTATGACGGGAAATGGAGCAACCCATTATTTGTATTAGTGTAGGGGGTAATGATGTTGGGAGAGTTAGAAGTGAGGAACTAATACTGAAATTCAAGACAGCAATAGAATTAGTTAGGAGCAAGGGAGGAATCCCGATCATATGTGGCATTCTTCCAAGAAAGGGAGTGGGAAATGAATGGATGTCGAGGGCACTTGGTGTCATTGCGGCTGGAAAGATATTGCAAATCTAATGCAATATCTTATAGACAACTGGGAAACTTCTATGGAAGAAATGAAATGTATGCTCGGATGGGGTGCATCTATCGGAGCTGGGGTTGTTGCTGTTGCAAACTCGTTGGAAGAAGTGGTTAGAGGTGTTTGTTTGGGTTTAAACTGTTAGTAGATAGAGGTATGGGAATTGATTGGAGGAAGGATGTAATAAAAGTATGTGTTTGCGGGAGAAAGGAATTGGCAAATGATCAGGGAAAGAGAAGGGCCTCAAATAAACAATTCACTTAGGGTATATTACACAAACAGTAGAAGTCTAAGAAAATAAATTAACGAATTAAATGCTCTTGTCTGCACAGAAAAAATAGATATTTTGCACTTACCGAACGTGGATGAATGTTGATAATAGAGAACTATTAGCCGAATATCAAATAAATGGATTTAAACTATTTCACACAGATAGATATATTAGACGAGGTGGTGGAGTAGCCATATACGTTAGGGACAATTTGAAAGTAGTCTCAAAGAGGGAATCAAAACTGAGCCACACACAGAAACTATTTGGATAGAATTAAACGAAAAGCAAATAATATTATAATAGGAGTTATATATAGGCCACCAAATTTAGACAGAATGGAAGCAAAGCATCTATGGGATGAATATCTAGGGCATCTAGATCTAACAGTATTTATGTCATGGGTGACTTTAATTTGAGTGGAATAAACTGGTTGAACAAACCAGGGAATAGTGAAGCAGAAGATTTTCTAGAATTAATGACGATTGCTTTCTTACGCAACACATTAAGGAACCAACACGGGAAATAATATTTTAGATTAGTGTTAACTAACAGGGAAACACAATTAATGACATCGAAATAGGGAGTGAGCTAGGAACAGTGATCACAAAGAAATCAGATTGGCATAGAATGGAATAGACCTGTAAGAAAATTCTGTTAAAGTGCCAGATTTTCGAAAAGCTT
>WNGS01124338.1:0-11255 GCA_020271785.1 Procambarus virginalis | reverse complement strand
TGTTGACCAGACCACACTAGAAAGTGAAGGGATGACGACATTTCTGTCCGTCCTGAACCATTCTCAAGTTGTTGACCAGACCACACACTAGAAGTGAAGGGACGACGACGTTTCTGTCCGTCCTGGACCATTCTCAAGTTGATTCAGCCACGTTATTGTGGCTCCTCGACTGCATCTTTTACAAATGGTTTGTTACACTTGGTAAATCATTTTAACCTGGTTTGTTACTATAACATCTCTGGGCTGGGATTGTTTAATGTCTCCCCTAAATGTTTAGCATAGACAGCCACAGCAACACATGAGGATCTAAACTTAACTCACTAACACAAGTGAATAACCCTAAAAGTTAAAGAAAAACAAATAGTCACAAAATTCATGAATTCCCATCAAGAATTATTTGGAAATTACAGAAGTTGCAATGAACACTTCACCGAGCAAATGACCAGCAAATGAGGGAGCCGGTCGGCCGAGCGGACAGCACACTGGACTTGTGATCCTGTGGTCCTGGTTCGATCCCGAGCGCCGGCGAGAAAAATGGGCAGAGTTTCTTTCACCCTATACCCCTGTTACCTAGCAGTAAAATAGGTACCTGAGTGTTAGTCAACTGTCACGGGCTGCTTCCTGGGGGTGGAGGCCTGGTCGAGGACTGGGCTGCGGGGACCTAAAGCCCCGAAATCATCTCAAGATAACCACTCCTCACTGCCTCCAGGTATTATGGTTGATCATACAGGGGCTCTGGTTAGATGATCAACTCGTTGTCTAGTCTGGTGCATCTGGTGATATTGCATGCATCTCAGAAATTGCTACAGCAAATCTTTAACTCTTGGAGTTAATTTGGCAATTCTATTAACTCTGGTAACCACAATGTGCAATTTGGTAAATAATATCTAGAGGAAGTCCCTTGTGGGGACTCCCTAAAAGCCATCTTCTTGACATAGCTTCATACAGTACTAAAAGGGCACATCACGTGGCTAGTTCTGTTGGGCTCACCAAGAACCAGCGCCAAAACCTGATACCCTCGGAGGTGTAGTGCGCAGATAACAATTTGCAGCGACTTGAGAGGAAGTCTCCAGAAAGTCAGCGCAACTTTACAGACAACTGGAGGGTCACAGAAAGTGAAGCCTCAAAAACTGCAAACAATCTACCTACCAATGAGTCACACGTAAGCAGGGATTCACTCACACGCTCATGACTCATTGCTACTGTACAGGTTACCACCACCACAACCCACTGCCCTGGCTCTTAGCCGACTTTCCAAGTGTATTCACCTAGGGTGGACAAAGACAAACTCTTCAGCACGGTTGGGACACGAACAAGGGGACACAGGTGGAAACTTAGTACCCAGATGAGCCACAGAGACATTAGAAAGAATTTTTTCAGTGTCAGAGTAGTTAATAAATAGAATGCACTAGGAAGTGATGTGGTGGAGGCTGACTCCATACAATTTCAAATGTAGATATGATAGAGCCCAGTAGGCTCAGGAATCTGTACATCAGTTGATTGACAGTTGAGAAGCGGGACCAAAGACCCAAAGCTCAACCCCCGCAAGCACAATTAGGCGAGTACAAAAACCTAGTTGTATTCACCTACTTGTGCTTGCAGAGGTTGAGCTCTGCTCTTTTGGCCTGCGTCTCAACTGTCAATCAATCAACTGTTACTAACTACTATTTTTTTTTATCCTCCCTCCCCCACCCACACACACACATACGCCCTTAGGAAGCAGCCCATAGCAGCTGCCTTACTCCCAGGTACCTATTAGGTAACAGGGGCATCAGGGTGAAGAAACTGCCCATTTGTTTTTCCGGCAGTGCCAGGGGATTGAAACCTGGTCCCTAGGTCCACGAGTCTAGAGCGCTGTCAACTCGGCCACCTCCCCCCCTAATGTAATTACCTAAGTGTAATTACCTAAGTGTAGTTACAGGATGAGAGCTACGCTCGTGGTGTCCCGTCTTCCCAGCACTCTGTCATATAATGCTTTGAAATTACTGACAGTTTTGGCTTCCACCACCACCTCACTTAACTTGTTCCAACCATCTACCACTCTGTTTACAAAAGTGAATTTTGGTATATTTCTCCGGCAGCTTTTTTTCGTTAGTTTAAATCTATGACCTCTTGTTCTTAAGTTCCGGGTCTCGGGAATTCTTCCCTTCAATTTTATCGATTCATGTTACTATTTTGAACGTAGTGATCGTATCGCCTCTTTTTCTTCTATCTTCTAGTTTTTGCATATTTAATGCCTCTAACCTCTCCTCGTACTCTTGTCCTTCAAGTTCTGGTAGCCCTTAGTAGCATGTCGTTGCACACAACCTTTTCCAATTGTTGTGTGTTTTCTTAACCCTCAAACCGCTAGGGGCCCAAATGGAATTCACACCCACAGGCGCAACAAAAAAAAAAAATCCAAAAATTCTTTCGTCTTATAGTTGTTTATTTTTGTTCCCTGATCACGGAAAAATAAAAAAAAATCGTAGGTGGCATATTTTAGCCGCAGTAGGGTAGGGAAGTGTGGCAAAAAAGGGCGTTGGCAGAGCCTTCGCCAGACGAGGTCTACTCCGCCCGAGCTGTCAGACGGCAGTTGCCACAAATATATATTACCTAATTATTTCAATGTCTCTGATTGATTTTTTCTTAGTTTTTTTGCAGTAATATTATTCCATACAGTGAATTGTGGTATATTTATATTATAAAATGTGTGAACCATCGCTGTACTCAAAATTATGGTGTGCATATAAGTGATTCAATTATTATGTTCATAAAACAATAAACAAATAGTTTGCTGTTGTTACACTATATACACAGGTTATATATAAGTATCTGCATGTTTTGTTCACCATAACGAACTACTAAGTTGGTCTTGTGAGTCAAAAAGCAACGAGGAGTGGCGCCACACACCAGCGAGCCACTCACTGCCACGCCCTCCCTCAACACCACCTCACTCACCCTCATTTACCTCCCACAATACTGTTTTGCATTTATTCACTATACACAGACGTTATATATACGTATTTACATGTTTTGTTCACCATAACTGTACATCTAAGCTTGTATGGTGAGTAAACGCACAAAGACGTAGCTACTCCACAGTCAGCTGATCGGCGGCCACCCTCAAGGCCACACGCACTAATATTTCTCCTCCAACAATATTGTTGTGGTGTTATTATGCTATATACACACATTATATATAAGTATCTACCTGTTTTATTCACCATACTTGTACAAATAAGCTGGTATGGTGCCCAAAGACCCTTTGTGGTCACCATAAACAACACGATAATTCCTGCAGACGACGCTCCTCTCACCACCAAAATGGCGGCTCCCAACCTACTCCTCTCGCTGTTATCTCACACTATACACACGTTATATGTAAGTATCTACATTTGTGTTCACCATAGCGAACCACTAAGCTGGTATGGTGAGTGCAGTCAATAAATGGTGGCCACACACAGTCAGAAGACAACGCCACAATCCTCCCTCCACAGCCGTACTCCTCCCTCCATCGAGCACAGCGCTAAATCTCCACAATCAAGCTGTTATCAGAATCCTGGTCAGTTTTATCAAATTCAGGGGCTTCAGTAATACTATCACTGCTAAATAATAGCAGTATCACTTATATTTTGGCATTTGTAGGCGATGCTGTGGTCACAAGCTGAACAGCGGTGCTGTGAGCTCGTGCTGCGTGCGCCAGCCTTGGTGGCTGGCGCAATACTGACGCTCTCACTCCCAGAATGTTGGGCTGGATTTTTTTTTCTAGGTGGGATCTGGCAACTATCAGTCGTGGCTGTACTATAGCTGCCCCTATCCCAGGCGGGGTGTTTAATTATAGCGCTAGACACGAAATCATATATAAATGATGTGCGCGATTTCGGTTTTGTCACTGATATCATTTATATATGATATGCGCGGTTTGAGGGTTAAGATATTGGGCACCATACAAAAACCGCTTTCATATTCCAGCTTTGGTCTAATAAAAGTCGTGAACAATTTCTTTAGTATTTCCGCCATCCATGTAATTAAAGCAATTTTGAGGTTAGAAAGTGTAGCATAGGCTCCTCGCACAATGTTCTTAATGTGGTCCTCAGGTGACAGTTTTCTCTCTAGAACCACCCCTAGATCCCTTCTTTGTCAGAATTCTTTAAAGATTTCTCACATAATTACGTGTTGTGTGGGGTCTATGTTCTCCAATTCCACATTCCATAACATGGCATTTATTCACATTAAATTCCATTTGCCAAGTATTGCTCCAATACTTATTTTGTCCAGTCTTCTTGAAGTGCATGACAATCATCTAGGGTTCTTATCTTCCCTATTTTAGCATCATCAGCAAACATGTTCATGTAATTCTGTATTCCCACTGGTAGATCGTTTATGTAGACAATGAATATTAACGGTGCAAGAACTGAACCCTGTGGTACTCCACTCGTGACATTCCTCCAATCCGATACCTTGCCTCTGATTACGGCCCTCATTTTTCTGTCGGGAAATTTTTCATCCATGTTAGTAGCTTACCTGTCACTCCTCCAACATGTTCCAGTTTCCAGAACAACCTCTTATGGGGAACTTTGTTGAAAGCTTTTTTTAGGTCCAGATAGATGCAGTCAACCCAACCATCTCTTTCCTGTAAAATCTCTGGCTCGATCATAAAACTGAGTAAGTTCGTTACTCAGGATCTTCCAGATCGAAAACCATATTGTCTGTCTGATATTATATCGTTTTCCTCCAGGTGTTCTACCCATTTAGTTTTAATTATTTTTTCCAATATTTTAACTATTACACTTGTCAATGATACAGGTCTATAATTAAGGGGTCTTCCCTGCTTCCACTTTTGTAGATTGGAACTATGTTAGCCTTTTTCCACACATCAGCTACAACTCCTGTACATATCTTAACACTTTAGCGCTTTCGGCGAAGCGTAAAAAAAGGAAGCAAACCTGTGCTTTGGGCGTCGCGCGCTTAAGCGGTAGGAGCGAAAGTGTATACTCTTTTTACTGTCCTGACACTAATTGTAGACCTACGTATTTAAATTTGGTATCACTGTGTTCGCAATAGAATTCTCTATAAGAACATACATATAAAATACTGCCAAACAGAAACTGTTTGAAACAGTTCAAACAGAAACAGAAGCTCTCGCCAAACTGTTTGGCGAGAGCGCCAAACAGCAACAAATGTTTCCACTCTCTTAATGATTGCGATGACCACATTTATCCTACATCATTGATTATGGTATCATTGGAACCGCAATAAAATTCTCTATACGGACATATGCATATAAATATAGAATCAATGTCGCAACCAACCCACAAGACGGTTGGAAGTGGCTGAAGTGTTACCCGCGGCGGCATATCGGCGCCATACAATTGTTATACCAAGATGAATCACTGCCATGCCGTTTTCTTTAATAAGCTCTTCGGTTATTAGAAAAAACGTAAATTTCATGGTGAACATTTCTAAACTATCCCCCAACAAAATCGGATAGAAAATGGAATTTATACAAATATTTTATCGTTGGACTAGGGGTGCGTCGGCAAAGTATGTAGTGATTTAAAAGATTGGACGTTAACGCTCGTCCGCTAAGCGCGAAAGTGTTAAGAAGCACATCAACAAACTGGAAAAGGTGCAAAGACGTGCTACTAAGTGGCTCCCAGAACTGAAGGGTAAGAGCTACGAGGAAAGGTTAGAAGCATTAAATATGCCAAAACTAGAAGACAGAAGAAAAAGAGGTGATATGATCACTACATACAAAATAGTAACAGGAATTTATAATATCGACAGGAAAGATTTCCTGAGACCTGGAACTTCAAGAACAAGAGGTCATAGATATAAACTGGCTAAACACAGATGCCGAAGAAACATAAGAAAATTCACTTTCGCAAACAGAGTGGTAGACGGTTGGAACAAGTTGGGGGAGAAGGTGGTGGAGGCCAAGACCGTCAGTAGTTTCAAAGCGTTATATGACAAAGAGTGCTGGGAAGACGGGACACCACGAGCGTAGCTCTCATCCTGTAACTACACTTAGGTAATTACACTTAGGTAATTACAGGGATGCCTGAAAAAACAGTTGAAGTGGAATGCTGAGCTCAGGTGCATATTCTCTCAGAACCCATGGTGAAACTCCATCTGGACCAACTGCTTTGTTCTTACTTAGCTCCTTGAGCATTTTTTCCACTTCGTCTCTAGACACCTCTATGTGCTCTATGTTGTTTTCTGGAATTCTTATTGTGTCTGGTTCCCTAAAGATTTCATTTTGTACAAACACACTTTGGAACTTTTCGTTTAATGTTTCACACATTTCCTTTTCATTTTCCGTGAACCTATTTCCCATTTTCAACCTCTGAATATTATCCTTTACCTGCAATTTGTTGTTTATGAATTTATAGAATAGAATTTATAGCCTCTCTCCTCACTGCCGTGTAGTTGTTTCTCTCATCTTTGTATCGCTGGTATGTTTGGGGGTTTGGCCTCTTCCTGTGTTGATTCCATTTTTGTGTCTTTTGGTCTCTGGCCCTCTCACAATTTCTATTAAACCAATCCTGTTTCCTAGTTCTGCATCTCTGCTTTGGTATAAATTTTTTTGTCTTTATCATGTATTTCATAAAACTTGACATACATCTCATTCACTTCCTTGCTTAGCAACAAGTCTGTCCAATTATACTCATTAAAAAATTTCTAAGGTCTCCATAATGTCTTCTGAAGTCAGGTTTTTCAACTGCTTCAACCTCCTTATTTTCTTCCAGATTATAATGCATTGCATACTTTATTCCCAAAAAGACATGGTCACTTTTACCCAAGGGAGGAAGGTACTGAATGTCAAATATCTCTTCCTCCTTCCTGGTAAATATCAAATCTAGCATGGAGGGAACGTCCCCTTCCCTCATCCTCGTAGCTTGTTTAACATGTTGATACAAGAATGTTTCCAGGATGAGGTCTACAAATCTACAGGTCCAAAATCTTCTGTTTTAGCTTCATATGCTTCCCAGTCTATGGATTTTAAGTTGAAGTCACCGACTATCAACAGTCGTGAACTATCGATATCCGCTCTCGCTATAATCTCTCTCATTACTGTTATAAGACCTTCTCGTTTACTATCTAGCTCCTCCTTTGACCATGTGCTGCTTGGTGGTGGACTATATGCATTTATGATCATTAGTTTATCATCTTCATGGCAGATCTCTAGTACTATAATGTCAACTTCTTGTGGATTGGCAGTCATTATTTCGTTCACCTTTAGGTATTCTTTCACCAGCACAGCAACGCCACCGCCTTTCCTAATTTTTCTGTCCCGTCTCCAAATTGAGTAGCCCCTTGGGAATATGACCTCATTTAAAATAACATCAAGTTTTGTCTTCGTGAGTGCAACAATGTCTGGTGTCTGCAGCTGTATTACATCACTTAACTCCAGTATCTTCGATCTCACTCCATCTATGTTGGTGTATGCAATCTTCAGGAACTTGTTCCCCCTCTCCTTATTCTTCACTCCCCCTCTCTCTATTGATTTTGTTGGTTTGCCTTTATGTACCACTTTACTGGTCTGCCTACCCCTAACACTTTGTAGAAAAAGAATTGATTTCTTCTTCATTCCTGCTCTCATTTAAACGTTTTGCCTCGGCGAGGTTCAGCTTCAGCTTCTGTGTCTTCTTTTGAAAGATCTCGTCTTAACAACCACACTTTCCCATCCTCATCACTTTGTAATTTTCTAGCATTCCTTAGTACTTCTTCCATCTGTTTGGCACCATTTAGGGTGATCCTCAAAGGTTGATCTTTCCCTTTTACGTATCTGCCTATTCTCCTATAGTTGCACACATTCTCTATGGTAGTGAGACCTTCTACGAGGCCAACAATTTTATCTACTACTTTCGCTGTTTCTACAGCTCTTTCTGACCTAGATGTTATCTCCTTTTCTTTGCAACCAAAAATGATCACGGACTTACTCTGATCAACTGTGTTTTGCACCAACTTCGGGTTAGATGCCAATTCCTTTCTCACTTCCAGCCTAACGTTTGTTTTATCTTGGTTGCTGCAGTGTTTGACTTCCTTTACTGCTTCTTCAATTTTTTCCTTCTCCTTGGCCACTTGTGCATAGGTGAGTTGCATATCTTTCTTGCACTGTTCTATTCCCTGTGTAACTTCCTCCATCTGTGCTGACAAAAGCTGTTTCTCCTCTTGAAATTCCTTACCTAACCTATTGTAGTCATTTATGTGTAAATTTACTTTAACTTCTTCCAAAGCTATTTTTAAGAGTTTATTTTCTTCTTCCATTGCTTTGCAATTTGTTTCCAATTGATTCTTTTCCTTGCACAAGTCTTTCACTATATCCTCAAGACCTAAAACTTTCCTATTCAAATGGTCATTACTTTCTTTCAATTTACTAATTATTTCTACATGAGAGTTCACTATAGTATCTAATTTTACCAACTTGTTGTGTAGACTACTAATATCAATGCTTTCTTCATTGAATCCCCCAAAATCAAGCTCTGGTTAGTTTTTCCTCTTGCCAGCGGCCATCTTAAATGTTGTTCTCTGCACTGGAAACACTAGGGGCAACTTTTTCTCATCCGATTTTTCACTTTCCTTAGCACATTCCTGTTATCTCGCCTATTTTTCAAAAGCACTATACCTTTATGTTCCCTGGGACACCACTCACCATCATCAACCTGTACTACAATACTTAGGATTGTTGAAATATGTTGGAGCTCCTCTGATACAAGTGTTGACCCTAGGGTCAAGGAGGCCTGGTCGATGACCGGGCCGCGGGGACGATAAGCCACGGAAGCACCTCAAGGTATCCTCAAGGTAAGGTAGGGGGGGTGTCACCTGTGTTGAGGAGGTGGCATTTTTTTTTTGTTTTCTCACCTGCGTCTTTCTTTGTGGCGACTATTTGGGTCTTTGTGGCCACTATTTGTGTCTTTGTCATGTCTCTTAAGTTTGCTCTGTTTGCTCCTTTTTTTTTTTTTGCCTATTGCATCTTATTGCAAATGTTGCTGGTGTTGAATGGTGACGTCTTCGTGGCACCATTGCATAAGTTATCCATGTATTCTTCCACCTCTGGCTTGCTCATGCTCCTGAGCCATCCTGGTCTCTTGGCCATGTTTTGACTTTTCTTTCCTCCCCTCAGTTTACAGATTTCCCCATCGGGTTGTGAAGTTTTTCTTACCGGTGTTTTTCCTGTTGGCTCTGACCTCTGACTGTTGGATTGGGGAGTTTCAGGCTCTTCTCCGGAGGCGGGGGTTCAGTTGTTTTGGCTCTGATGAGAGGTTTGTTTGTAACTGCTTCTGGAGGGAAGGCTGCAAACAGATGTGCCATTTTAACAGTTGCTCCCGAAGGAACCCTTTGGGGATCAATGCTTGGTGGGTTTGACTGGGGGTGCATCATGTGTTTTGCCCTTTGGTGGCTCTTTGCCACTACCTGGGTGCCACCAATTCTGCTTTGGTGGATGCCTTGTTGGTTGATCCCTTTTCTAAGGCTCACATTTCCCAGGTTGTCCGCAGGGATATCAAATCTAGCCTTGGGTCTATGGGTCAAGTCTGTGGTCTACCTACCCTTAGGCCTATGATGTGCGTAAGTATGTGGCTTTTGGCCTCTGTATTCTCTCATATGTTGCGGGCTGCTGTTTGGGGGTTCTGGTGATTGGTTCTGGCAGCCCAGTACAGTATTTGGTTAACGTTCCTGGGCTTAGTCGGCCCAGGAGCCGACCAGGAGCCTACACAACTGGGGAGCCGGTCGGCCGAGCGGACAGCACACTGGACTTGTGATCCTGTGGTCCCGGGTTCGATCCCGGGCGCCGGCGAGAAACAGTAGGCTGAGTTTCTTTCACCCTATGCTCCTGTTACCTAGCAGTAAAATAGGTACCTGGGTGTTAGTCAGCTGTCACAGGCTGCTTCCTGGGGGTGAAGGCCTGGTCGAGGACCAGGCCGCGGAGACACTAAAGCCCCGAAATCATCTCAAGATAACCTCAAGATAACCAAGAAGATAGTTGGTTGCGTGTAGCTTAGGGCTGTGTTGCTTGGTCTGGTGTCTCTTCCTCTCAAGTGCCTGCTCCTTTCCTCCTTCCTGGTCTGTTCCTTTCTTGTGCTCTATGGTTAGATTTGCTCCAGGGAGCCACGAGGGGACTCCCTCCAGAAACCCAAGGTTGAATGTAACAAAACACCAATTTCTGGAGATTTTCAATTTCTGTTTTGGCAATTTGTCATGGGTTGGTTCATCAGGTCCAGAACTGACTCCAGTTGCTGGCTGAGAGCTGGGGCTGGGCCGCCTAGTGGTGGTAATTGGTACTAGCGACTTTTGAGCTTGTTTGAGTGAATTCCTTGTTTTGTGCGACTCATTTGCAGTGGTTGTTTGGCCGTTTATTGAGGCTTCATTTTCTGTGAATCCTCCAGCTGTGTGTAAAGCTGTGTAGCTTTCCCAGACTGGTGAGGTGGGGGATTATCAGCTCCGTGCTTGTGTGAGGGAAAATGCCGCGGGTTCCCGGTACTCCTAACACAACTAGCCGCAGCTCGTGTGACCATGAAACAACATCAAAAAGATAGCTTCAGCAAACCACCGAGGCTCCTACGGAAATTGGCTTTTCGTTACACTTAACACTGTTTTCTTTATATACCTTTAGTTATAGTAAGACTACATTGACAAATGTAAGAGAGAACTTCTTACCTTTGGATAAGAAGGCAGTTATTAAGAGAAACATGGCACTATTAGCATAAAGAACTTGGGGCCAGATTCACGAAGCAGTTATGCAAGTACTTATGAACGTGTATATCTTTCCTCAACCTTTGACGGCTTTGGTTACATTTATTAAACAGTTTACAAGCATGAAAACTTGCCAATCAACTATTATTATAGTTATAAACGGCTTCCTGGTGCTTCGGAGCTCATTAACTGTTTAATAATTGTAAACAAAGCCGCCAAAGATTGAGAAAAGATGCACAGGTTCGTAAGTGCTTGCGTAACTGCTTCGTGAATCTGGCTCTTGGAGGCTAATTCAGAGTTGTTGTAGAAGTTTAAATGGTAGCAGTACATAATACAGTAACTGTATTTAACTACCTCTTGTACCCAGGGTGGGGGTTTTGTGGATGGATATGTGTATATATATGTGTGTAAAAAAAAAAAAGAGAATTATATAATAAAATATAAATGCTTACATGCTTTCAAAATCCTTCTTTGTATATAGTTTGTCTAAATATACAAAAATAATCATGATAATATATGTACAATAATAAGAACGTACAAAATTTAGTGATAAATATTCCGAGGAATGCATTTTTTTTTTT
>WNGS01124334.1:0-10372 GCA_020271785.1 Procambarus virginalis | reverse complement strand
CGTTCAAATGAGTTTCAAATGGTCCTCAATAAGCATCCTGCTCTGAGCATATACCGAAAAATTCAGATGTTCCATATCCGATTTCTGGAGAAATTTTTTTTTTCGCTCGAATACGTTCAGAATGGCAACCCGTCTTCTAAAACCTTTCAAGTCTTAGAATACCATGTAACACATTCTGGTAATGTAGTTGCAGAAAATATGCATCTTCATTTACTCAAGTAAACGGTAAAATTTTCTACCGCACCGGAACCGAGAAAAGGCACTATGCAACGAGGGAAAAGACTGGAGCCAAATAACTAAATAATGGAAAACATATGCTCTGGCAATAAAGAAACACAATGTCGGCAAGAGGTCAGTACTCGTCAGTAGGCTCTTTTGCATGTTTCCATCAGACAGCAGGTTTCCCATGAGGAAGGAGCCTCACAATGAGTCCCCCTATATACATCGAATACGTTAATGTGATGTCGTTTATCGTGCAAAAGATTTCAAATTGTCGCCCACATGCTCCTGCTGTGAGCATTTTCTACCGCACCGGAACCGAGAAATAGCACTATGCAATGAGGAAAAGACTGGAGCCAAAAAACTAAATAATGGAAAACATATGCTCTGGCAATAAAGAAACACAATGTCGGCAAGAGGTCAGTACTCGCCAGTAGGCTCCCTTGCATGTTTCCATCAGACAGCAGGTTTCCCATGAGGAAGGAGCCTCACAATGAGTCTCCCTTATATACATCGAATACGTTAATGTGATGTCGTTTCATCGTGCAAAAGAGTTTCAAATGGTCGCCCAGCATGCATCCTGCTGTGAGCATACCAGTAAAACGCCTGATGTACCATGTCGGATTTCTGGTGAATGGTACATTTTTCGACTCGGTTTCGTCCTGAATAAGCAATTCTTAGTCAGCACATCTAGGTGAGCTCATCAATGGTTTTAAACAACCAATCCCAGGAATTTTTAATTTATTAAATACTAAGTTAAATAACACCCTGACATATCTTAAAGAATTCCAGAAAACAACTGTATACAAATCCACAAAGTCCGTGACGGGATTCGAACCTGCGTCCGGGAGCATCCCAGACACTGCCTTAATCGACTGAGCTACGACAGGGTTAAAAGAGTTGAAACCGAAGAAATATATTCAGATCTTTGCAGTCTTTAAAATATTTTTATGTTCTATGTATGTTTTAGATAAGAATACCAAATAAAGAAATCTGGTACTGCAGTCGCAGAAGACTTAGTGCTTGCCTATTTCCCTATCCCAGGTTCTCCTTTACAGAACAGGTTCTCGGGACCCTACCGTGTTAAGGAGTGCCGGAACAACTTCAACTACGTTCTCGAGACCCCCAATAGGCGGCGGAAGACCCAGCTGTGCCACATTAATTTACTCAAGCCCTACCATGGGGTTCCTCCCACTGTGTTAACCAATTTCACCTCATTTACAGGTCCATACAGCCACAGTGAGACCTTCCCTGCTTCTCCTTCCGAGAGCACTGACACTGAGACAGCGCTCTCTAACTCAGAAATCCTTACTAACCTTCAACATCATTTTCAGGACGATAATAGTGCTCCACTAATCAAACTCGTCAGAGAACATCAAGAGTTGTTTCGAGATGACCCCCAAGAGTGTACTGTAACTCAGCACGACATCCAACTGCTACCTGACACCCAGCCGATTCGCCAACCATTCTACCGAATCAGCCCGAGCAAAACGGAAGTCATGCGGGCTGAGGTACAGTATCTCTTGGACCATGGACTGGCTACCCCCTGTTAGTCCCCCTGGGCCTCACCATGCATCCTGGTACCCAAACCTCACGGCAAAATCCGTCTGTGTACGGATTATAGGAAGTTGAACCAGGTCACAGTGAAGGACGCCTACCCAATATCCAGGATAGACGACATTTTGGATGCCATTGGTAATGCCCGCTACCTGTCTCAGGTAGACCTACTAAAGGGTTACTACCAGGTGAGTTTAACGGAGCGAGCTAAGGTACTGTCCGCCTTTATAACCCCGTTTGGTCTCTACAGGTACAATCGCCTTCCCTTTGGACTCTGCAATGCCCCAGCCACCTTTCAGAGAGCTGTCAACCGCGTCATCCAGGGCTTGGAAAACACCTACGCCTATTTGGACGACATCGTGGTAACATCCAACACCTGGGGCGAACACCTGCTCCAGCTACAACGATTGTTCTACAAGCTCCTGAAAGCCGGCCTCACCATCAATCTGGGCAAGTCCACCTTCGTGAAAGGTAAAGTGCGGTACCTGGGTCATGTTATAGGGAGTGGCAGCCTGGCTCCGTTAAACATTCACATTCAAGCAATCCAACAGTATCCACAGCCTACTACCAGGAAGCAGCTCCTGCGCTTCCTTGGTCTTGCTTCCTATTACCGTAGGTTTGTGAAGAATTTTAGCACTGTTGCAACCCCATTAATCACCTTAACCAGTCCCAAGCAACGGTATAATTGGACCAGAGCAAACCGTTGCATTCGAACAACTCAAATTCCTCCTCTGTTCTAATCCCATTCTCGCCTCACCAGATATCAAGAAGCCTTTCATCCTCCATGTCGACGCCAGTGGTACCGGCATCGGAAGTGTCTTAATGCAGCAGCGTGGCGAGGAGGTTCTACCTGTCAGCTACTACAGTTGCAAGTTGAAGCCTCATCAGAAGAACTACAGTACTATAGAGAAGGAACTCCTATCCATCGTCCTGAGCTTACAACACTTTGCACCATATCTGCACGGTGCTAGGTCCACTACCATCTATTCGGACCACAACCCTCTGAGATTCTTACATCAAGCCCAATTTAATAAACAACGTCTGCTGCGATGGGCTTTATATCTTCAAGGCTTCAATTTAAAGATCTGCTACATCAAGGGGCCTGATAACATCATCGCTGACGCCCTCTCCAGAGTGCATGAGGTAGAGGCAGCTCCACCTCCCACTCTACCTCCAGTGGACATGATTCACCCGAAACAGCAGGCTTCGGGGGAGAGTTGTGACGATAATCTCTTATCAGAGATTTAGCCTGCTATTTCTGTATTTCATCACGTCCTCATCAATATACAAGATACGTTTTGTAGTGGCTAAACGTATATATTAAGATAGCCACATGCACCAGCAACTCCCTCCTCCCCCCACTCCAGCACCTGCTGTACACACCTGGTCGACGCGCCGAACCCTTCAACTGCCTAACTAGCGACTTGCGGCCATCCAGCTTCCTCATTGGCCGCCAACCAACACGCCACTCCGGTTCCTCGCCAATCACAAGTCATCGCCAGTTATTGTTGGAGTCCCTTGCGTTTCTGCCAGCCAGAATATCGTGTGCTCTCAGACTATGAACACCTAAGTGACTCACCTTGTGTGGTCAAATAGAGGTTTATAGTTAGTGCATATATACCAGCATTCATATTTTATTTATCTTTGTATGTCAATTCTCCTCCCCATTAACGTAATCTATTTTCATGTTTATTTATTTTTCCACTTGACATTTTTTACCAGTAAGCCAAGATTTTGCATTTATTTCAATTTGTGTTTTTTATTGTTATTAAAATCCATAGTTTATTATTGTGTTTTATGTTTCTGACCTTACCACAGATTACCAATCACGCAGTCATTCTTTTTTTTTCTCTTTTTTTTTCCTTTTCTTTTTTTACATTTTATATGTGGCCCAGCACTGACACCTGCTAGTTGGAAGACTGCCGACCACCATTTCCAACTCGTTACCGTCACACCGAAGAAATATATTCAGATCTTTGCAGTCTTTAAAATATGTTTATGTTCTATGTATGTTTTAGATAAGAATACCAAATAAAGAAATCTGGTACCTCAGTCGCAGAAAATGCTGGTTCTCCATTTACTCCTGTAAACATCTGCGTTAAAAAATCGCGATTGCACCGGAACCGAGAACTAGTACCTCGTAATAAGTGAAAAAACTGGAGCCAAAAACCAAAATAGTGGGAAGCATTTGCTCCTTTTCTCTGGCAACAAGGAGACACAATGTCGCCAACTCGTTTTAATACTCGTCAGGACGCTCCCGCGCATGGTTCTCTAAGATAGCAGATTACCCATGAGGAATGTGCCAACACCGAGTCTACCCTATATATATATCGAATACGAAAAGGTGATGTCGTTACATCGTTCAAATGAGTTTCAAATGGTCGCTCAATAAGCATCCTGCTCTGAGCATATACCGAAAAATTCAGATGTTCCATATCCGATTTCTGGAGAATTTTTTTTTCGCTCGAATACGTTCAGAATGGCTACCCGTCTCCTAAAACCATTCAAGTCTGAGAATACCATGTAACACATTCTGGTAATGTAGTCGCAGAAAATGATGGATCTTCATTTACTCAAGTAAACGGTAAAAATTTTCTACCGCACCGGAACCGAGAAATAGCACTATGCAATGAGGGAAAAGACTGGAGCCAAAAAATTAAATAATGGAAAACATATGCTCTGGCAATAAAGAAACACAATGTCGGCAAGAGGTCAGTACTCGTCAGTAGGCTCCCTTGCATGTTTCCATCAGACAGCAGGTTTCCCATGAGGAAGGAGCCTCACAATGAGTCTTCCCTATATACATCGAATACGTTAATGTGATGTCGTTTCATCGTGCAAAAGAGTTTCAAAAGGTCGCCCAGCATGCATCCTGCTGTGAGCATACCAGTTTAACGTCTGATGTAGTAGTAGGCATCCTTCAGTCTCGGGAGACTATGGAGTTGCGCTCTGGTTGTCAATCCTAGTGCAGCGTCTGGTGTGACTGATGAGGCCAATCCGAGAGTGGCAGTCCATCCCACACCGATCACAAGTGAAGTCCGATTCTGGTCTGTCTTCCTGGCTACTGGCTTTCCTTCTCTGTCTCTTTGCCTCCGATTCCTTGGCAAGTGACTCCTCGAACTTGGAGAGACCTCTTTGAACAGACTGCCTCCAGGCTGAACGGTCTGCAGCCAGTGTCTCCCATATAGCAAGATCGACGTCCATGGCTTTCAGGTCCCTCTTGCATACGTCTTTGTACCGTAGCTGTGGCTTGCCTGTTGGACGCTTTCCCTGCATCAACTCTCCGTACAGGAGATCCTTGGGGATCCTGCCGTCGCCCATTCGCACAACGTGCCCGAGCCAGCGCATTCGTCTCTGTTTCAGCATTGTATACATGCTGGTGATTCTTGCTCTCCCCAAGACGTTGTTGTTTGTCACCTTGTCCTGCCAGGTGATGTCCAAGATGTGTCGAAGGCAGCGCATGTGGAAGGCATTCAGCTGTCTTTCCTGACGGGCGCGGAGTGTCCAAGACTCACTGCCATAAAGGAGAGTGCTCAGGACACAGGCTCTGTAAACCTGAATCTTAGTATACTCAGTCAGCCTATTGTTGGCCCACACTCTATTTGTCAGTCTCGACATGGTAGTAGATGCCTTACCGATGCGTTTGTTTAGCTCCGTATCAAGAGAGAGGGAGTCAGAGATTGTGGAGCCCAGGTACACGAAGTCGTGAACGACTTCCAGTTTGGAATCGGAGATGCCAATGTCAGGTGAGGAGTCCACTCCTTGTCCCATGACATAACGTCTGATGTACCATGTCGGATTTCTGGTGAATGGTACATTTTTCGACTCGGTTTCGTCCTGAATAAGCAAATCTAAGTGAGTACATCCAGGTGAGCTCATCAATGCTTTTAAACAACCAATTCCAGAAATTTTTAATTTATTAAATACTAAATTAAATAACACCCTGACATATCTTAAAGAATTCCAGAAAACAACTGTATACAAATCCACAAAGTCCGTGACGAGGATTCGAACCTGCGTCCGGGAGCATCCCAGACACTGCCTTAATCGACTGAGCTACGACAGGGTTAAAAAGAGTTGAAACCGAAGAAATATATTCAGATCTTTGCAGTCTTTAAAATATGTTTATGTTCTATGTATGTTTTAGATAAGAATACCAAATAAAGAAATCTGGTACCGCAGTCACAGAAAATGCTGGTTCTTCATTTACTCCTGTAAGCATCTGCGTTAAAAAATCGCGATTGCACCGGAACCGAGAACTAGCACCTCGTAATAAGTGAAAAGACTGGAGCCAAAAAACAAAATAGTGGGAAGCATTTGCTCCTTTTCTCTGGCAACAAGGAGACACAATGTCGCCAACTCGTTAATACTCGTCAGGACGCTCCCGCGCATGGTTCTCTAAGATAGCAGATTACCCGTGAGGAATGTGCTAACACCGAGTCTACCTTATATATATATATCGAATACGAAAAGGTGATGTCGTTACATCGTTCAAATGAGTTTCAAATGGTCGATCAATAAGCATCCTGCTCTGAGCATATACCGAAAAATTCAGATGTTCCATATCCGATTTCTGGAGAATTTTTTTTTTCGCTCGAATACGTTCAGAATGGCTACCCGTCTCCTAAAACCTTTCAAGTCTGAGAATACCATGTAACACATTCTGGTAATGTAGTCGCAGAAAATGATGGATCTTCATTTACTCAAGTAAACGGTAAAAATTTTCTACCGCACCGGAACCGAGAAATAGCACTATACAATGAGGGAAAAGACTGGAGCCAAAAAACTAAATAATAGAAAACATATGCTCTGGCAATAAAGAAACACAATGTCGGCAAGAGGTCAGTACTCGTCAGTAGGCTCCCTTGCATGTTTCCATCAGACAGCAGGTTTCCCATGAGGAAGGAGCCTCACAATGCGTCTCCCCTATACACATCGAATACGTTAATGTGATGTCGTTTCATCGTGCAAAAGAGTTTCAAATGGTCGCCCAGCATGCATCCTGCTGTGAGCATACCAGTAAAACGTCTGATGTACCATGTCGGATTTCTGGTGAATGGTACATTTTTCGACTCGGTTTCGTCCTGAATAAGCAAATCTAAGTGAGCACATCTAGGTGAGCTCATCAATGGTTTTAAACAACCAATCCCAGGAATTTTTAAGTTATTAAATACTAAGTTAAATAACACCCTGACATATCTTAAAGAATTCCAGAAAACAGCTGTATACAAATCCACAAGGTCCGTGACGAGGATTCGAACCTGCGTCCGGGAGCATCCCAGACACTGCCTTAATCGACTGAGCTACGACAGGGTTAAAAGAGTTGAAACCGAACAAATATATTCAGATATTTGCAGTCTTTAAAATATGTTTATGTTCTATGTATGTTTTTATGTAAAGAAATGCAAGTGTGTGTAGATGTATCATAGTGACAATAGACTAGAAAATTGACAAAAAACTGCAAAAAAAAAATAAATTCCTAGAGACACAGAGGAATCATCATGCTTTGATGTTTCCTTGAGACACTGAGGAAACATCATATTAGATATAATGACTAAATGCAATTTCGTTTTTTTCCTTAACATTAACTACGTTTAGCGCTGTGGAGAAATGTCCGACAGACCACTGAAACATTATCTAACTCAGTGCACAATTACAAACCCATTAAGATTTCAAATTAGATTCAACACAGCAAAAGAAGTTGTTAAACACATATGGCAAAATCTTACTGAAGCGACCATGCGAGTCATAAATACTCCGCCAAAGTAAAACAGAAACAGGAAATATTTAGTAGGCCAGCCAGAGGTTTATGGACCGCGCAGGAATATCCCTTAATGAAAATGCTTTTGATAAAATACAGTACTTCAGCTTTAGAGCTTACATGTACATACTTCACCGATTGTAATCCTTTCACTTTTCATGGTGTAGTATTCAGTGTATTTTGAACTTTGTATTTGAAGTCTTTTAAGCTTTGCGCTGCATAAGATTTATTGAGGCATTAATGTTTCAACAAATTTTACTCCACTCAACATTATAAGATGGCAGTTTTTTACACAGTCTAAGCATATTCCATAGTGAATTGTGTTAAGAACATTTATATGGCTACATGGATTTTCTCATTATTTTGTGAATGCGATACAGACATTATGTATAATATAGTTTAGGCATAAATTGAGATTCCCACAAAAGTCATTCCAACAACGAGACAATGTTGCAAATACGCCGCAACCCGTCAGTAGGCTCCGTCGCATGGTTCTCTCAGACAACAGGTTACCCGTGCGGAAAATGACACCAACACCGATTCTACGCTATATATATCGAATACGTTAAGGTGATGTCGATACATCATTCAAATGAGTTTGAAATGGTCGCCCAATAAGCACCCTGCTCTGAACATATAACGAAAAATTCATATCTACCACATCCAATTACTGAAGAAAATACTTTTTTCGGCTCGAATGCGTCCAAAATGCCAATCCGTCTCCTAAAACCTTTCAGGTCTAAGAATACCAAATAAAGAAATCTGGTACCGCAGTCGCAGAAAATGCTGGTTCTCTATTTACTCCTGTAAACGACTGCGTTAAAAGATCGCGACTGCACCGGAAGCGAGAACTAGCACCTCGTAATGAGTGAAAAGACTGGAGCCAAAAAACAAAATAATGGGAAGCATTTGCTCCTTTTCTCTGTCAACAAGGAGACACAATGTCGCCAACTCGTTAATACTCGTCAGGAGGCTCACGCGCATGGCTCTCTAAGAGGAAGGAGCCTCACAATGAGTCTTCCCTATATACATCGAATATGTTAATGTGATGTCGTTTCATCGTGCAAAAGAGTTTCAAATGGTCGCCCAGCATGCATCCTGCTGTGAGCATACCAGTAAAACGTCTGATGTACCATGTCGGATTTCTGGTGAATGGTACATTTTTCGACTCGGTTTCGTCCTGAATAAGCAAATCTAAGTGAGCACATCTAGGTGAGCTCATCAATGGTTTTAAACAACCAATCCCAGGAATTTTTAATTTATGAAATACTAAGTTAAATAACACCCTGACATATCTTAAAGAATTCCAGAAAACAACTGTATACAAATCCACAATATCCGTGACGAGGATTCGAACCTGCGTCCGGGAGTATCCCAGACACTGCCTTAATCGACTGAGCTACGACTGGGTTAAAAGAGTTGAATCCGAAGAAATATATTCAGATCTTTGGAGTCTCTAAAAAAAGTTTATGTTCTATGTATGTTTTAGATAAGAATACAAAATAAAGAAATCTGGTACCTCAGTCGCAGAAAATGCTGGTTCTTCATTTACTCCTGTAAACATCTGCTTTAAAAAATCGCGATTGCACCGCAACCGAGAACTAGTACCTCGTAAAGAGTGAAAAGACTGGAGCCAAAAACAAAATAGTGGGAAGCATTTGCTCCTTTTCTCTGGCAACAAGGAGACACAATGTCGCCAACTCGTTAATACTCGTCAGGACGCTCCCGCGCATGGTTCTCTAAGATAGCAGATTACCCGTGAGGAATGTGCCAACACCGAGTCTACCCTATATATATATCGAATACGAAAGGTGATGTCGTTACATCGTTCAAATGAGTTTCAAATGGTCGCTCAATAAGCACCTTGCTCTGAACATATACCGAAAAATTCAGATGTTCCATATCCGATTTCTGGAGAATTTTTTTTTCGCTCGAATACATTCAGAATGCCTACTCGTCTCTTAAACCTTTCAAGTCTGAGAATACCATGTAACACATTCTGGCAATGTAGTCGCAGAAAATGCTGGTTCTTCATTTACTCAAGTAAACGGTAAAAATTTTCTTCCACACCGGAACCGAGAAATAGCACTATACAATGAGGGAAAAGACTGGAGCCAAAAAACTAAATAATGGAAAACATATGCTCTGGCAATAAAGAAACACAATGTCGGCAAGAGGTCAGTACTCGTCAGTAGGCTCCCTTGCATATTTCCATCAGACAGCAGGTTTCCCATGAGGAAGGAGCCTCACAATGAGTCTCCCCTATATATATCGAATACGTTAATGTGATGTCGTTTCATCGTACAAAAGAGTTTCAAATGGTCGCCCAGCATGCAGCCTGCTGTGCGCATACCAGTAAAACGTCTGATGTCCCGTGTCGGATTTCTGGTGAATGGTACATTTTTCGACTCGGTTTCGTCCTGAATAAGCAAATCTAAGTGAGCACATCTAGGTGAGCTCATCAATGCTTTTAAACAACCAATCCCAGGAATTTTTAATTTATTAAATACTAAGTTAAATAACTCCCTGACATATCTTAAAGAATTCCAGAAAACAACTGTATACAAATCCACAAAGTCTGTGACGAGGATTCGAACCTGCGTCCGGGAGCATCCCAGACACTGCCTTAATCGACTGAGCTACGACAGGGTTAAAAGAGTTGAAACCGAAGAAATATATTCAGATCTTTGCAGTCTTTAAATATGTTTATGTTCTATGTATGTTTTAGATAAGAATACCAAATAAAGAAATCTGGTACCGCAGTCGCAGAAAATGCTGGTTCTCCATTTACTCCTGTAAACATCTGCGTTAAAAAATCGCGATTGCACCGGAACC
>WNGS01124328.1:0-11352 GCA_020271785.1 Procambarus virginalis | reverse complement strand
TCTTTGACGGCTTTGGTTACATTTATTAAACAGTTCAAGCATGAAAACTTGCCCAATCAACTGTTCTGTTCCTTTGTCTGACCTCTGGTGCTTCGGAGCTCATTAACGGTTAATTATTGTAAACAAGCCGCCAAAGATTGAAAAAGATGTAAAGAGTCGCAAGTGCTTGCGTAATTTGCTTGTGATCTGCCCGACGTTCGTAGTGCTGCGTAACTGCTTTTCGTGAATCTGGCCCCTACTTCCTTGCCTGCTTGCGTACGTCTTCGTGAATTTGGCCCCTGGTTCGTAGGTGCTGGCGTAACTACTTCGTGAATCTGGCCGCCTACGTTCGTAAGTGCTTGCGTAACGTGCTTCGTGAATCTGGCCCCTACGTTCGTAAGTGCTGCGTAACTGCTTCGTGAATCTGGCCCCACTTTCGTAAGTACTTGCGAACGGCTTCGATCGGCCCCCCAGGCACCGTGAACCTGACGCCATAAGCCAATCGTCTACCAAAAACCCCATACCGCCCTCATGCTGAAGAGGGTCCGAGTTCACCACTGAAATATACAGTCTACGTTTCCAAGTGTTTTAAAAACGTCGAATTAATTAATTTTCATTCATTAGTGCTCTGTTTCCTCTCGCTCGCTGGAAGAAAACACACATAGCCTCGGTAGAACAGCACACATCAGTGAAGATGTCACAGCTCAATATCGTAAATTAACATAAGAATTTCTAATTCTAATATCCAAGTCGGCCTATGCCAATATCCATGCGCAACTATTTATATAAACAAGGGGTTTTAGCCCCCCCTGGGTTTGGGTAGGGCCTATGCCACACAAGGCCGATCGATGCTGAGAAACTAGAGACTCTTGAATGGGGAGGTCCAACAAATTCCCACCCAAAAACACACTACCAACAACGACGGATGGGTACAAGCACGGTTTCAAACCAAGTTTGTGCAAACACCTACCTCTAACCAGTTAAAACACCAATATAGCAAGGTGTATACGTTCTAATACGTCAATAAACACGTTAGGCCAAGATGTAACAAGGTCTATGAGAAGTTGTAACAAGCGGAATGATAGAGACAGTTCGGTTTGTGTTTCCAGGGAAGCCGGCGCAAGCTTCAGTTTTGCAATCAATAATTTGGCCCCAAGTCACCAGAGGTGCAAGGTTAGTGTGTGTCGACACTTCTGGTGTACACACACCACACACACACACATCACACACACACACACACACACACACACACACACACCCACACACACAACACACCACACACACACTCCACACACACACACTCCACACCACACTCCACACACACAAGCACACATCACACACACCACACACACACACAGACCACAACACGGCAAGCACAGCACCACACACACACACTCCCACGACACAGACACACACAAACACAGCACACACACACCACACGACACACACACACACACACACTACACACACACACACACACCCATTCTACCTTCTACAACGCTTCCTTTCCCCAACCACACCCTCTCTCACTCCACCTGCACATTCTCCACCTTTAAGTCTCCAAAAGTAACAATTCAACCGCCAATTCAACCTGTTTGTCGCTTCCTAACCCCCACCCCATACACACACCAAACACTTATAACACCAAACAATCATGACTGCAAATAAACGTTCTGGGTAATTGCCCAGTATGCGCGAAGAAGCTGTTCATTCACCTGATGACTTCTGACATTTAAAGTCCCCAGCTGCCACTCGAAGGCTAATGGCAATCGTAATTACTTGACGACCTTCACACTACCTAACCACTTGCTAACTACTAAAAATGCGCTCATTAAGCACCTAAGACAATCAGACGAGAACGAGGTAACTACCAACGACTTAACAGTGTGTTCAATTCACCTAGAAACTAAGGCTTACATAAGTGGGGTTTCCTTTCGTAGAAGTTCAGGTAGCCTTGTCATGGTTCATTGTTCAGCTACAAGTTTTGGCATATTGTTCAATGAACAATATCCATTGACAGGGTCCTCGCTGGACCAGGCCCCTAGCCGCGGCCCGGTCGAAGGACCGGGCCGCGAGGGGACATCTAAGGCCCCGAAATCAGCTCAAGATAACCTCAGGATACAGCGTACGAAACCAGAGGAAATGAAATGCAGAGCTGGAATCCTACAACTACAAATGGGTCCTTAGGACAGTCGCGCAGCCATAGATTCAGTGTCAGTATCTTTAGCACTGTGGGGGATTTCAAAACACACTGGGGCTAGCTTCACGAAGCACTTACGAACTGAGCCAGATTCACGAAGCAGTTATGCAAGTGTACCTTACGAACCTGGGTCTAGATTCACGAACGCAGTAGCGTGCATAAGCACCTACGAACCCAGGGGCCAGATTCACGAAGCACTTACGAACTTTGGGCCAGATTCACGAAGCAGGTGATGCAAGTACCTAGCGACACCTGGGCCAGATTCACGAAGCAGTTACGCAAGTACTGCCATGGTGAGGACCTTACGAACGTGTACACGCATTTCTCAATCTTCTTGACGCGACTTTGTTTATAAATTATTAAAAGCAGATTAATGAGCTCCGGGAAGCACCAGGAGGTCTGTTATACACTATAATCAACAGTTGGATGGGCTGGCAAGTTTTCATGCTTGTAAAGCTGTTAATAAATGTAACCAAAGCCGTCAACAAAGATTGAGGAAAGATGTACACGTTCCGTAGCTACTCGCTTAACTGTTCGTGAATCTGGCCCCAGTTCGCTGAGTACTTGCATAACTGCTTCGGTGAATCTGGCCCCAAGTTCGGAAGTGCTTCGTGAATCTGGCCCCTGGGTCGTAAGTGCTTGCGTAACTGCTTCGTGGAATCTAGCCCAGGGTCGTAAGAAGTACTTGCATAACTTGCTTCGTGAATCTGGCCTCCAAGTTCGTAAGTGCTTCGTGAATCTGACCCAGGTGGTTTTGAACCCACATGCAAACGTGATAATGACACGGAACCATATTGGGGTCCAGGAACCATTGTGTGTGTGGTTCACTCTGATTCACTTGTCCGCTGGTTCGTACGGCTAGTCTTGAGGTTATCTTGAGATGAGTTCGGGGACTTAGTAGTGGTCCCTCAAGCGCCGCGGTCCCCTCGAACAAAACCAGGCCGCGGCGCGGGGCCTGGTCCAGCGAGGACCCTGTCAATGGATATTGTTCATTGAACAATATGCCAAAACATATGTACGGAACAATGAACACATGAAAGGCGACTCGAACTTTCTAGAAAGGAAAACGCCCACTTAAAAGCCTTAGTTTTCTAGGTGAATTGACACACTGTAAGTAGTTGGGTAGTTACGTTCATCCGTCTGATTTGTCATGTGGTGCTAATCGAGCAGTTTATGTAGTTTAGCAAGTCGTTAGGTAGTGGTGAAGGTCGTGCAAAGTAAATTATCCGATGCCAATTAGCCGTCGAGTAGGGCAGCTGGGGGACCTTTAAAATGTCAGAAGTCATCTAGGTAGAATGAACAGCCTGTCTTCGCTACCTGGGCTAAGTACCGACGACCGTAATTTGGAAGTCATGATTGTTGTAGGGTGTTAATTAAGTGTTTGGGTGTGTATGTGGGGGTGGGGGGTAAGTGGAAGCGAGCAAAACAGGTTGAATTGGTGGTTGAATTGGTTACTTTTGGAGACTTAAAGGTGGAGAATGTGCAGATGGGAGAGGGGTAGGTGGGGATGGGCGAAGGAAGCGTGTACAGAATGGGGGGGGGTGTGGTGTGTGTGTGTGGAGTGTCGCTGTGTGTGTGGGTGTGTGTGTGGTGTGTGTGTGTGTGTGTGTCATGTGTCTGTGTGGAGTGAGGGGGGGGGGGGGGGGGTGTGTGTGGTGTGTGTGCGGGCGTGTGGTGGGTGTGTAGTGTGGGTGTGTGGTGTTGTTGTGGTGCTGTGTGGTGTGGAGTGTGTGTGTGCGGAGTGTGTGTGTGTGGAGGTGTGTGTGTGATGTGTGGTGTGTGTGGGTGTGGGGTGTCGGTAGCGTGGTGTTGTGTGTGTGGTGTGGTGGGGTGTGTGGGTGTGTTGTGTGTACAACCAGAGTGTCGTAGCACACACTAACCTTGCACCTCTGGTGACTTGGGGCCAAATTATTGATTGCAAAATGAAGCTGCCAGCTTCCCTGGAAACACAAAGCCGAAACTCTGGTCTCTATCTTCCGCTCTGTACAGACTTATGAACAGCCTTGTCATTACATAATCTTGGCCGAACGTGTTTATGACGTATTAGAACGTTTATTTAGGTCGTATTAGAACGTTTTTACAAATTGCTATATTGGTAGTTATAACTGGTTAAGTGTTAAAACTTGTTAGAACGTTGAACCAACGTCGTAGTTTCGGGTGTATGTTGTGTTGGCGGGATTGGCCTCGACCCATCTCAGAGTTCTCTAAGATTTCTTCATCGCTCGAATAAGATCTTTGTGTGGCTACTAGGCGCTATCCCAAACTCAGGGGGGGCCTAAACCCCCGTTTTAATATAAATGTTGGATGGATTAATTGGCATAGGCCGCTTGAGATCGGTATTCATTAATTCTTAATGTTATTTAATCGAGATTGAGCTTGGACAGATTTCAGCTGACTGGCAATGTGACGTCTGTTCAATGGCGCATCTATGGTTCCCTCTTCTTCCAGCCAGATGTCCGAAGTGAAACAGCGCACTAATGAATGAAAATAATAATTCACTATTTTGAAAACACATTTAACGTAGACGGTAATATTTCAGAGTGCAGACTTGAGGCTCGAACGCCTTTTCAGCTAGTGAGGGAGAGTTATTGGGTGGTGTTTGCCTTCTAGTGGCCGTCAGGTCGAGTGAACCTGTGGGGCCAGATTCACGAAGCCCGTTACGCAAGTACTTACCAACGTAGGGGCCAGATTTACGAAAGTACTTACGCATGCACTTACGAACGTAGGCGCCAGAGTGGTCACGACCGCAGTTATTCAGCAAGCCACTTAACTCGAAACGTAGGGGCCAGATTCACGAGGAGTTACGCAAGTACTTAAGAACGTAGGGGCCTAGATTCACGTAAGCCGTCTACGCAAGCACTTACGAACGTAGGGGACAGATTCAAGAAGCAGTTAACGCAGCACTTGACGTAATCTAGGGGTCCAGATTCACGAAGCAATTACGCAAGCAGTTACGAACCTGTTCATCGTTTATTTCCATCTTTGGCGGCTTTTGTTACCAATTATTAAACAGTAATGAGCTCCGAAGCACCAGGAGCATGTTTATAACAATAACAACAGTATTGGCAAGTTTCATGCTTGTAACTGTTTAATAAATATAACCAAAGCCGTCAAATGATTGAGGAAAGATGTACTGTGTTCCGAAGTACTTGCGTTAACTGCCTTTCGTGAGTCGGGCTCCAGGTTCGTAAGTGCTTGCGGAAGTGTCTTCTCGGAATCTGGCCCCTGTATTAACGAGGCCCCTATTACTATACTCAGCACTTTCCTAGTTTCTAAGACAGGGGGTCTTGAAAGCTGGGTATATCATTTGAACCTCTCCAGTCAACCCTAAATTATGATACTGGACAAGGGTGGTCAGCCTCTCAAAGAATTGAGATAGATATGTCTATCGTATCAGTCATTCTAACATGTAATATGTCATTAATGTTAGCTCCAGCAGCTCAGCTTAAACAAATCACAAGGGCCGTGACGAAGGATTCGAACCTACTTCCGGAAGCATACCCGACACTGCCTTAATCCGTACTTGAGACGTAGTTCGAAATCCTTATCACGACCCAAGGTTCTATTTCTTCAAGTGATGCATCCAGTTATTGTGATTTCTGTGTGTCATGAACGTTGAAGGTTTGATCTAAGGAAGGACAGTGGTTATCTTCTTGAGGTTATCGTGAGATGATTTCTGGGGCTTTCAGTGTCCCCTGCGGCCCACGGTCTTATCGACCAAGCCTCCACCCCAGGAAGCCCGTTGACAGCTGACTATACAACCCAGAGTACCTATTTTACTCGCATATGTTAACACAGTCGTAGTGGTCTAGAAGTACGCCATATTCAGGTTAGATATTATTGGACTGTGTAAATAACAGTTTGTTTAGCTGGAATATCGACTTCCCATTCAATAAAGTTCATTTGACGGTAATGCTAGTATTTCCGGAGGACAAATTGAATAGGCACCAACAAACATCGCTTCTACAGGTAACTGAGATAATATAATTAACACATCTGTACATGTCCGCTAACCTATTTCCGTGTTATAACGGCTTTTAAACGTTCAGAAATTAAAGTTGTTTTGTGGTAGTCCACTACTCCGGCACCGTACGGCCACTAAAACGTGGAATGGGGCATAGCATGTTCTGGTGACTTGAACTATTGAACAAATCCACAAGGGCCGTGACGAAGGTTCAAACTTACGTCCGAGAGGAATCCCAGATGCTGCCTTAACAACGGAGGCTACGACATGGTCACAAGAATTGCGACCGGGTGAACGCAAACTTGACTTACCCATCGGATTAGTGGCATATTCTCTTTGTTCGCTCTTTGTTCATTTGATGCATTCATGCTATTGTGATTTCTGCGTGCTTGAAATATTGTTTAGTATTCGTGAAGAACGAACGCCACATAGAATTCGTGTTTCACGACTCATTCGTGTCGAGCGTCGACCCCAAGACACACAAGGAGTGTGTCTAGGTGGAAGGAGCACACCGACTTCAAGGTTAGGTAACAGTGCCGCAGATAACCCATAGTGTCTCTTAATTGTCTGCTGTCAAGTGACATAATCAGGCTTGAAAACAGTTGGCCCTAAGTTGAACATCCGTGTCAAGTGCTTTGTTGACAGAGCGACTTGAAGCTCTGTCATGTCTATGTTTTGGCAGTAACCTTTGACCTCGTGATTTTAGTCAGTAACTTGATGTTATATAGATTATATGATTATATATATATATATGATAATAGTATATATATATATTATACACATATATAGGTGGTGTGTGTTGTGTGTGTGCGGTGTGTGTGTGGGGTGTCGTCGGTGTTGTGTGGGTGGGTGTGTGTGTATGTGTGTGTGGGGTGTGTACGTGTGTGGAGTGTGATGTGTGTGTGTGTGTGTGTGTGTGTGTGTGTGTGGTTGTGTGTGGTGTGCGCGTGTGTGTGGCGTGGTGTGTGGGTGTGTTACGCTCATATGCTTCCTTATAATTGCATTGTGAAGCTCTCGAGTGCTCTGTGAATTGTTCTTGTTTAATTAGCACGCTACCTAGAATCAAAAGTTCCAAGTAGCACGGGCTATGCGAGCCCGTAGTTTTTGTGTTACCTGGGTGGAGCTCACTCATTGTGTATATAGAGTTAGTCTCCAGTACTCTGTGGAGATGATAACTGAGTCCATCAGCCCACGTTCCGAAGAATGAAAAAATAATCATTATTCTGATGATGTAAAATCATTATCATCACTATACTACCTTCTTGTCGTATATAAGGAAAGGGAACTATCAGGAGAGAGCGCGTCAAGCCATTACGACTATATTCGCACTGGGATAGGGGTCAGGATAAGGATTTGGAAGATTGAGGAAAGATGTACACGTTCGTAAGTACTTGTGTAACTGCTTCGTGAATCTGGCTCCAGGTTCGTAAGTGCTTGCTTAACTGCTTCGTGAATCTGGCCCCTTATTAACGAGTCCCCATTACTATTACTCAGTACTAATTTAAAAGACGTCTTGAAAGGGTAATATCATTTGACTCCCATTCAATCTTAAATTTGATACTGTAGACAAGGGTGTTCAGCCTCTCAAAGAATTGAGATAGATATTCTTATCTATCATTCTAACATGTAAATATGTCATTAACGTATCTCCACCAGCTCATAGCTTGAGCAAATCCACATGGGCCGTGGCGAGGATTCGAACCTGCGTCCGGAAGCATCCCAGACACTGCCTTAATCGACTGAGACGTAGGTTCGAATCCTTATCACGACCCAAGTCTATTTCTTCATTGATTCATCAAGTTATTGTGATTTCTGTGTGGTATGACTTGAGGTTTGATCTAAGGAAGGACAGTGGTTATCTTCTTGAGGTTATCTTGAGATGATTTCAGGGCTTTAGTATCCCCGCGGCCCGGTCCTCGACCAAGCCTCCACCCCCAGGAAGCAGCCCGTGACAGCTGACTTACACCCAGGTACCTATTTTACTGCTAGGTAACAAGTCTAGGCCTAGAAGTACGCCATATTCAGGTTAGATATCACAAGACTGTGAAAACAACAGTTTGTCTGGCTGGAATATCGACTTCCCATTCAATAAAGTTCCATTTGACGGTATTCTAGTATTTCCGGAGGACAAATTGAATAGGCACCAACAAACATCGCTTCTACAGGTAACTGAGATAATATAATTAACACATCTGTACATGTCCGCTAACCTATTTCCGTTTTATAACGGTTTTTAACGTCAGAAATAAAGTTGTTTTGTGGTTAGTCCACTACCTCCAGTACGGCCCTAAACGTGGAATGTGGCATTAATTTCTGGACTTGAATATTGAACAAGTCCACAAGGGCCGTGACGAGGATTCGAACCTACGTTCGAGAGGATCCCAGATACTGCCTTAATCGACTGAGCTACGACATGGTCACAAGAATTGCGACCGGGTGAAAGCAACTTGACTTACCACGGATTTGTTCATTTCTCTTTGTTCGCTCTTTGTTCATTTGATGCATCACACTGTTGTGATTTCTGCGTGACTTGAATATTGTTTTAGTATTCGAAGAACGAACGCCACATAGAATTCGTGTTTCACGACTCATTCGTGTCGAGCGTCGACCCCAAGACACACAAGGAGTGTGTCTAGGTAAGAGACACACTTCAAGGTTAGGTAAAGTGCTCAGATAACCCATATTGTCTCTTAAGTCTCTGTCAAGGAACATAAGTCAGGCTGGAAAACATAGGCCCTAAGTTGAACCCTGTCAAGGCTTTGTTGACAGCGACTTGAGCTCTATCATGTCTATTTTTGGCAGTAACTTGACCTCGTGATTTTTAGTCAGTAACTTGATGTTATATATATATATATATATATATATATATATATATATATATATATATATATATATATATATATATGTGTGTGTGTGTGTGTGTGTGTGTGTGTGTGTGTACTCACCTAGTTGTACTCACCTAGTTGTGCTTGCGGGGGTTGAGCTCTGGCTCTTTGGTCCCGCCTCTCAACCGTCAATCAACAGGTGTACAGTTTCCTGAGCCTAATGGGCTCTATCATATCTACATTTGAAACTGTGTATGGAGTCAGCCTCCACCACATCGCTTCCTAATGCATTCCATTTGTCAACCACTCTGACACTAAAAAAGTTCTTTCTAATATCTCTGTGGCTCATTTGGGCACTCAGCTTCCACCTGTGTCCCCTAGTGCGTGTGCCCCTTGTGTTAAACAGCCTGTCTTTATCAACCCTGTCGATTCCCCTGAGAATCTTGAATGTGGTGATCATGTCCCCCCTAACTCTTCTGTCTTCCAACGAAGTGAGGTTTAATTCCTGCAGTCGCTCCTCGTAGCTCATACCTCTCAGCTCGGGTACTAGTCTGGTGGCAAACCTTTGAACCTTTTCCAGTTTAGTCTTATGCTTGACTAGATAGGGACTCCATGCTGGAGCCGCATACTCCAGGATTGGTCTGACATATGTGGTATATAATGTTCTGAAAGATTCCTTACACAAGTTTCTAAAGGCCGTTCTTATGTTAGCCAACCTGGCATATGCTGCTGATGTTATCCTCTTGATATGAGCTTCAGGGGACAGGTCTGGCGTGATATCAACCCCCAGGTCTTTCTCTCTCTCTGACTCTTGAAGTATTTCATCTCCCAAATGATACCTTGTATCTGGTCTCCTGCTTCCTACCCCTATCTTCATTACATTACATTTGCTTGGGTTAAACTCTAACAGCCATTTGTTCGACCATTCCTGCAGCTTGTCCAGGTCTTCTTGAAGTCTCAAGCTGTCCTCCTCTGTCTTAATCCTTCTCATAATTTTGGCGTCGTCAGCAAACATTGAGAGGAATGAGTCTATACCCTCTGGGAGATCATTTACGTATATCAGAAACAGGATAGGTCCAAGTACAGAGCCCTGTGGGACTCCACTGGTGACTTCACGCCAGTCTGAGGTCTCACCCCTCACTGTAACTCTCTGTTTCCTATTGCTTAGGTACTCCCTTATCCACTGGAGCGCCCTACCTGTTACTCCTGCCTGTTTCTCCAGCTTATGCATCAACCTTTTATGGGGTACTGTGTCAAAGGCTTTCCGACAGTCCAAAAAAATGCAGTCCGCCCACCCTTCTCTTTCTTGCTTAATTCTTGTCACCTGATCGTAGAATTCTATCAATCCTGTAAGGCAAGATTTACCCTCCCTGAACCCATGTTGATGGGTTGTCACGAAGTCTCTTCTCTCCAGATGTGTTACTAGGTTTTTTCTCACAATCTTCTCCATCACCTTGCATGGTATACAAGTTAAGGACACTGGCCTGTAGTTCAGTGCCTCTTGTCTGTCACCCTTTTTGTATATTGGTACTACATTAGCAGTCTTCCATATTTCTGGTAGGTCCCCCGTTTCCAGTGACTTACTATACACTATGGAGAGTGGTAAGCAAAGTGCTCCTGCACACTCTTTCAATACCCATGGCGAGATTCCATCCGGCCCAACAGCTTTTCTCACATCCAGCTCCAATAGGTGCTTTTGACCTCATCTCTTGTAATTTCGAACCTATCCAAGGTCACCTGGTTTGCTGCCACCTCTCCCAGCGCCGTGATATCTCCCTGTTCTATTGTAAAGACCTCCTGGAACCTTTTGTTGAGTTCTTCACACACCTCTTTGTCATTCTCTGTGTACCTGTCCTCGCCCACCCTAAGTTTAATCACCTGTTCCTTCACTGTTGTCTTCCTCCTGATGTGACTGTGTAGTAGCTTTGGTTCAGTCTTGGCTTTGTTAGCTATATCATTTTCATACCTTTTCTCAGCTGCTCTTCTCACACTGACATACTCGTTCCTGGTTCTCTGGTATCTCTCTCTACTTTCTGGTGTTCTGTTATTACGGAAGTTCCTCCATGCCCTTTTGTTCAGCTCCTTTGCTTTCATACATTCCCTATTAAACCACGGATGTGTGTGTGTGTGTGTGTGTTGTGTGTGTGTGTGTGTGTGTGTGTGTGTGTGGTGTGTGTGTGTGTGTGTGTGTGTGTGTGTGTGCGTGTGTGTGTGTGTACGTCATATGCTTCCTATAATTGCATTGTGAAGCTCTCGAGTGCTCTGTGAATTGTTCTTGTTTAATATTCACTACCTAGAACAAAAAGTTCCAAGTAGCACGGGCTATGGCGAGCCCGTAGTTTTTTGTGTACTCTGTGGAGCTCACTCATTGTGTATATAGAGTT
>WNGS01124326.1:250205-265619 GCA_020271785.1 Procambarus virginalis | reverse complement strand
GCAGCTGAGGTGGAACTACTGAACAACCCCTGCAGCAGCAGCAGCTGAGGTGGAACTACTGAACAACCCCAGCGCAGCAGCTGAGGTGGAACTACTGAACAACCCCAGCAGCAGCAGCAGCTGAGGTGGAACTACTGAACAACCCCAGCAGCAGCAGCAGCTGAGTGGACTACTGAACAACCCCAGCAGCAGCAGCTGAGGTGAACTACTGAACAACCCCAGCAGCAGCAGCTGAGGTGGAACTACTGAACAACCCGCAGCAGCAGCAGCAGCTGAGGTGGAACTACTGAACAACCCAGCAGCAGCACAGCTGAGGTGGAACTACTGAACAACCCCAGCAGCAGCAGCTGAGGTGGAACTACTGAACAACCCCAGCAGCAGCAGCTGAGGTGGAACTACTGAACAACCCCCAGCAGCAGCAGCTGAGGTGGAACTACTGAACAACCCCAGCAGCAGCAGCAGCTGAGGTGGAACTACTGAACAACCCAGCAGCAGCAGCAGCTGAGGTGGAACTACTGAACAACCCCAGCAGCAGCAGCAGCTGAGTGGAACTACTGAACAACCCCGCAGCAGCACAGCTGAGGTGAACTACTGAACAACCCCAGCGCAGCAGCAGCTGAGGTGGAACTACTGAACAACCCCAGCAGCAGCAGCTGAGGTGGAACTACTGAACAACCCCAGCAGCAGCAGCAGCTGAGGTGGAACTACTGAACAACCCCAGCAGCAGCAGCTGAGGTGAACTACTGAACAACCCCAGCAGCAGCAGCTGAGGTGGAACTACTGAACAACCCCAGCAGCAGCAGCAGCTGAGGTGGAACTACTGACAACCCCAGCAGCAGCAGCTGAGGTGGAACTACTGAACAACCCCAGCAGCAGCAGCAGCTGAGGTGGAACTACTGAACAACCCCAGCAGCAGCAGCTGAGGTGGAACTACTGAACAACCCCAGCAGCAGCAGCAGCTGAGGTGGAACTACTGAACAATCCCAGCAGCAGCAGCAGCTGAGGTGGAACTACTGAACAACCCCAGCAGCAGCAGCTGAGGTGGAACTACTGAACAACCCCACAGCAGCAGCAGCTGAGGTGGAACTACTGAACAACCCCAGCAGCAGCTGAGGTGGAACTACTGAACAACCCAGCAGCAGCAGCCGCTGAGGGTGGAACTACTGAACAACCCCAGCAGCAGCAGCAGCTGAGGTGGAACTACTGAACAACCCAGCAGCAGCAGCAGCTGAGGTGGAACTACTACTGAACAACCCCAGCAGCAGCAGCAGCTGAGGTGGAACTACTGAACAACCCCAGCAGCAGCAGCTGAGGTGGAACTACTGAACACCCCAGCAGCAGCAGCAGCTGAGGTGGAACTACTGAACAACCCCCACAGCAGCATCAGCTGAGGTGGAACTACTGAACAACCCCAGCAGCAGCAGCTGAGGTGGAACTACTGAACAACCCCAGCAGCAGCAGCAGCTGAGGTGGAACTACTGAACAACCCAGCAGCAGCTGAGTGGAACTACTGAACACCCCCAGCAGCAGCTGAGGTTGAACTACTGAACAACCCAGCAGCAGCAGCAGCTGAGTGGAACTACTGAACACCCCAGCAGCAGCAGCTGAGGTGGAACTACTGAACAACCCCAGCAGCAGCAGCTGAGGTGGAACTACTGAACAACCCCAGCAGCAGCAGCTGAGGTGGAACTACTGAACAACCCCAGCAGCAGCAGCAGCTGAGGTGGAACTACTGAACAACCCCAGCAGCAGCTGAGGTGGAACTACTGAACAACCCCAGCAGCAGCAGCTGAGGTGGAACTACTGAACAACCCCATCAGCAGCAGCTGAGGTGGAACTACTGAACAACCCCAGCAGCAGCAGCAGCTGAGGTGGAACTACTGACAACCCCAGCAGCAGCAGCAGCTGAGGTGGAACTACTGAACAACCCCAGCAGCAGCTGAGGTGGAACTACTGAACAACCCCAGCAGCAGCAGCAGCTGAGGTGGAACTACTGAACAACCCCAGCAGCAGCAGCTGAGGTGGAACTACTGAACAACCCCAGCAGCAGCAGCTGAGGTGGAACTACTGAACAACCCCAGCAGCAGCAGCTGAGGTGGAACTACTGAACAACCCCAGCAGCAGCAGCAGCTGAGGTGGAACTACTGAACAACCCCCAGCAGCAGCTGAGGTGGAACTACTGAACAACCCCAGCAGCAGCAGCAGCTGAGGTGGAACTACTGAACAACCCCAGCAGCAGCAGCTGAGGTGGAACTACTGAACAACCCCAGCAGCAGCAGCAGCTGAGGTGGAACTACTGAACAACCCCCAGCAGCAGCTGAGGTGGAACTACTGAACAACCCGCAGCAGCAGCAGCTGAGGTGGAACTACTGAACAACCCCAGCAGCAGCAGCTGAGGTGGAACTACTGAACAACCCCAGCAGCAGCAGCAGCTGAGGTGGAACTACTGAACAACCCCAGCAGCAGCAGCAGCTGAGGTGGAACTACTGAACAACCCCAGCAGCAGCTGAGGTGGAACTACTGAACAACCCCACAGCAGCAGCAGCTGAGGTGGAACTACTGAACAACCCCAGCAGCAGCTGAGGTGGAACTACTGAACAACCCCAGCAGCAGCTGAGGTGGAACTACTGAACAACCCCAGCAGCAGCAGCAGCTGAGGTGGAACTACTGAACAACCCCAGCAGCAGCAGCTGAGGTGGAACTACTGAACAACCCCAGCAGCAGCAGCAGCTGAGGTGGAACTACTGAACAACCCCAGCAGCAGCTGAGGTGGAACTACTGAACAACCCCAGCAGCAGCAGCAGCTGAGGTGGAACTACTGAACAACCCCAGCAGCAGCAGCTGAGGTGAACTACTGAACAACCCCAGCAGCAGCAGCAGCTGAGGTGGAACTACTGAACAACCCCAGCAGCAGCAGCAGCTGAGGTGGAACTACTGAACAACCCCAGCAGCAGCTGAGGTGGAACTACTGAACAACCCCAGCAGCAGCAGCAGCTGAGGTGGAACTACTGAACAACCCCAGCAGCCAGCTGAGGTGGAACTACTGAACAACCCCAGCAGCAGCAGCTGAGGTGGAACTACTGAACAACCCAGCAGCAGCAGCTGAGGTGGAACTACTGAACAACCCCAGCAGCAGCAGCAGCTGAGGTGGAACTACTGAACAACCCCCAGCAGCAGCTGAGGTGGAACTACTGAACAACCCCAGCAGCAGCAGCAGCTGAGGTGGAACTACTGAACAACCCCAGCAGCAGCAGCTGAGGTGGAACTACTGAACAACCCCAGCAGCAGCAGCAGCTGAGGTGGAACTACTGAACAACCCCAGCAGCAGCTGAGGTGGAACTACTGAACAACCCCAGCAGCAGCAGCAGCTGAGGTGGAACTACTGAACAACCCCAGCAGCAGCAGCAGCTGAGGTGGAACTACTGAACAACCCCAGCAGCAGCAGCTGAGGTGGAACTACTGAACAACCCCAGCAGCAGCAGCAGCTGAGGTGGAACTACTGAACAACCCCAGCAGCAGCAGCTGAGGTGGAACTACTGAACACACCCAGCAGCAGCAGCAGCTGAGGTGGAACTACTGAACAACCCCAGCAGCAGCAGCTGAGGTGGAACTACTGAACAACCCCAGCAGCAGCAGCTGAGGTGGAACTACTGAACAACCCCAGCAGCAGCAGCAGCTGAGGTGGAACTACTGAACAACCCCAGCAGCAGCAGCTGAGGTGGAACTACTGAACAACCCCAGCAGCAGCAGCAGCTGAGGTGGAACTACTGAACAACCCCAGCAGCAGCAGCTGAGGTGGAACTACTGAACAACCCCAGCAGCAGCAGCAGCTGAGGTGGAACTACTGAACAACCCCAGCAGCAGCAGCAGCTGAGGTGGAACTACTGAACAACCCCAGCAGCAGCAGCTGAGGTGGAACTACTGAACAACCCACAGCACAGCAGCTGAGGTGGAACTACTGAACAACCCCAGCAGCAGCAGCAGCTGAGGTGGAACTACTGAACAACCCCAGCAGCAGCAGCAGCTGAGGTGGAACTACTGAACAACCCCAGCAGCAGCAGCTGAGGTGGAACTACTGAACAACCCAGCAGCAGCAGCTGAGGTGGAACTACTGAACAACCCAGCAGCAGCAGCAGCTGAGGTGGAACTACTGAACAACCCCAGCAGCAGCAGCAGCTGAGGTGGAACTACTGAACAACCCCAGCAGCAGCAGCAGCTGAGGTGGAACTACTGAACAACCCCAGCAGCAGCAGCAGCTGAGGTGGAACTACTGAACACCCCCAGCAGCAGCAGCTGAGGTGGAACTACTGAACAACCCCAGCAGCAGCAGCAGCTGAGGTGGAACTACTGAACAACCCCAGCAGCAGCAGCTGAGGTGGAACTACTGGACAACCCCAGCAGCAGCAGCAGCTGAGGTGGAACTACTGAACAACCCCAGCAGCAGCTGAGGTGGAACTACTGAACAACCCCAGCAGCAGCAGCTGAGGTGGAACTACTGAACAACCCCAGCAGCAGCAGCAGCTGAGGTGGAACTACTGAACAACCCCAGCAGCAGCAGCTGAGGTGGAACTACTGAACAATCCCAGCAGCAGCAGCAGCTGAGGTGGAACTACTGAACAACCCCAGCAGCAGCAGCTGAGGTGGAACTACTGAACAACCCAGCAGCAGCAGCAGCTGAGGTGGAACTACTGAACAATCCCAGCAGCAGCAGCAGCTGAGGTGGAACTACTGAACAACCCCAGCAGCAGCAGCTGAGGTGGAACTACTGAACAACCCCAGCAGCAGCAGCAGCTGAGGTGGAACTACTGAACAACCCCAGCAGCAGCAGCTGAGGTGGAACTACTGAACAACCCCAGCAGCAGCAGCAGCTGAGGTGGAACTACTGAACAACCCCAGCAGCAGCAGCAGCTGAGGTGGAACTACTGAACAACCCAGCAGCAGCAGCAGCTGAGGTGGAACTACTGAACAACCCCAGCAGCAGCAGCAGCTGAGGTGGAACTACTGAACAATCCCAGCAGCAGCAGCTGAGGTGGAACTACTGGACAACCCCAGCAGCAGCAGCAGCTGAGGTGGAACTACTGAACAACCCCAGCAGCAGCAGCAGCTGAGGTGGAACTACTGAACAATCCCAGCAGCAGCTGAGGTGGAACTACTGAACAACCCCAGCAGCAGCAGCAGCTGAGGTGGAACTACTGAACAATCCCAGCAGCAGCTGAGGTGGAACTACTGAACAACCCCAGCAGCAGCTGAGGTGAACTACTGAACAACCCCAGCAGCAGCAGCTGAGGTGGAACTACTGGACAACCCCAGCAGCAGCAGCTGAGGTGGAACTACTGAACAATCCCAGCAGCAGCTGAGGTGGAACTACTGAACAACCCCAGCAGCAGCAGCTGAGGTGGAACTACTGAACAACCCCAGCAGCAGCAGCAGCTGAGGTGGAACTACTGAACAACCCAGCAGCAGCTGAGGTGGAACTACTGAACAACCCCCAGCAGCAGCAGCTGAGGTGGAACTATTGAACAACCCCAGCAGCAGCAGCTGAGGTGGAACTACTGAACCCCCCAGCAGCAGCAGCAGCTGAGGTGGAACTACTGGACAACCCCAGCAGCAGCAGCAGCTGAGGTGGAACTACTGAACAACCCCAGCAGCAGCTGAGGTGGAACTACTGAACAACCCCAGCAGCCGCAGCAGCTGAGGTGGAACTACTGAACAATCCCAGCAGCAGCAGCTGAGGTGGAACTACTGAACAACCCCAGCAGCAGCAGCTGAGGTGGAACTACTGAACAATCCCAGCAGCAGCAGCTGAGGTGGAACTACTGAACAACCCCAGCAGCAGCAGCAGCTGAGGTGGAACTACTGAACAACCCCCAGCAGCAGCTGAGGTGGAACTACTGAACAATCCCAGCAGCAGCAGCTGAGGTGGAACTACTGAACAACCCCATCAGCAGAAGCTGAGGTGGAACTACTGAACAACCCCAGCAGCAGCAGCAGCTGAGGTGGAACTACTGAACAACCCCCAGCAGCAGCTGAGGTGGAACTACTGAACAATCCCAGCAGCAGCAGCAGCTGAGGTGGAACTACTGAACAATCCCAGCAGCAGCAGCAGCTGAGGTGGAACTACTGAACAACCCCAGCAGCAGCAGCAGCTGAGGTGGAACTACTGAACAACCCCAGCAGCAGCAGCAGCTGAGGTGGAACTACTGAACAACCCCAGCAGCAGCTGAGGTGGAACTACTGAACAACCCCAGCAGCAGCAGCAGCTGAGGTGGAACTACTGAACAACCCCAGCAGCAGCTGAGGTGGAACTACTGAACAACCCCAGCAGCAGCTGAGGTGGAACTACTGAACAACCCCAGCAGCAGCAGCAGCTGAGGTGGAACTACTGAACAACCCCAGCAGCAGCAGCTGAGGTGGAACTACTGAACAACCCCAGCAGCAGCAGCAGCTGAGGTGGAACTACTGAACAACCCCAGCAGCAGCTGAGGTGGAACTACTGAACAACCCCAGCAGCAGCAGCAGCTGAGGTGGAACTACTGAACACCCCAGCAGCAGCAGCAGCTGAGGTGGAACTACTGAACAACCCCAGCAGCAGCAGCAGCAGCTGAGGTGGAACTACTGAACAACCCCAGCAGCAGCAGCAGCTGAGGTGGAACTACTGAACAACCCCAGCAGCAGCTGAGGTGGAACTACTGAACAACCCCAGCAGCAGCAGCAGCTGAGGTGGAACTACTGAACAACCCAGCAGCAGCAGCTGAGGTGGAACTACTGAACAACCCCAGCAGCAGCAGCTGAGGTGGAACTACTGAACAACCCCAGCAGCAGCAGCTGAGGTGGAACTACTGAACAACCCCAGCAGCAGCAGCAGCTGAGGTGGAACTACTGAACAACCCCAGCAGCAGCTGAGGTGGAACTACTGAACAACCCCAGCAGCAGCAGCAGCTGAGGTGGAACTACTGAACAACCCCAGCAGCAGCAGCTGAGGTGGAACTACTGAACAACCCAGCAGCAGCAGCAGCTGAGGTGGAACTACTGAACAACCCCAGCAGCAGCTGAGGTGGAACTACTGAACAACCCCAGCAGCAGCAGCAGCTGAGGTGGAACTACTGAACAACCCCAGCAGCAGCAGCTGAGGTGGAACTACTGAACAACCCCAGCAGCAGCAGCTGAGGTGGAACTACTGAACAACCCCAGCAGCAGCAGCAGCTGAGGTGGAACTACTGAACAACCCCAGCAGCAGCAGCTGAGGTGGAACTACTGAACAACCCCAGCAGCAGCAGCAGCTGAGGTGGAACTACTGAACAACCCCAGCAGCAGCAGCTGAGGTGGAACTACTGAACAACCCCAGCAGCAGCAGCTGAGGTGGAACTACTGAACAACCCCAGCAGCAGCAGCAGCTGAGGTGGAACTACTGAACAACCCCAGCAGCAGCAGCTGAGGTGGAACTACTGAACAACCCCAGCAGCAGCAGCAGCTGAGGTGGAACTACTGAACAACCCCAGCAGCAGCTGAGGTGGAACTACTGAACAACCCCAGCAGCAGCAGCAGCTGAGGTGGAACTACTGAACAACCCCAGCAGCAGCAGCTGAGGTGGAACTACTGAACAACCCCAGCAGCAGCAGCAGCTGAGGTGGAACTACTGAACAACCCCAGCAGCAGCTGAGGTGGAACTACTGAACAACCCCAGCAGCAGCAGCAGCTGAGGTGGAACTACTGAACAACCCCAGCAGCAGCAGCTGAGGTGGAACTACTGAACAACCCCAGCAGCAGCAGCAGCTGAGGTGGAACTACTGAACAACCCCAGCAGCAGCAGCAGCTGAGGTGGAACTACTGAACAACCCCAGCAGCAGCAGCAGCTGAGGTGGAACTACTGAACAACCCCAGCAGCAGCAGCAGCTGAGGTGGAACTACTGAACAACCCCAGCAGCAGCAGCTGAGGTGGAACTACTGAACAACCCCAGCAGCAGCAGCTGAGGTGGAACTACTGAACAACCCCAGCAGCAGCAGCTGAGGTGGAACTACTGAACAACCCCAGCAGCAGCAGCAGCTGAGGTGGAACTACTGAACAACCCCAGCAGCAGCAGCTGAGGTGGAACTACTGAACAACCCCAGCAGCAGCAGCAGCTGAGGTGGAACTACTGAACAACCCCAGCAGCAGCAGCAGCTGAGGTGGAACTACTGAACAACCCCAGCAGCAGCAGCTGAGGTGGAACTACTGAACAACCCCAGCAGCAGCAGCAGCTGAGGTGGAACTACTGAACAACCCCAGCAGCAGCAGCAGCTGAGGTGGAACTACTGAACAACCCCAGCAGCAGCAGCTGAGGTGGAACTACTGAACAACCCCAGCAGCAGCAGCTGAGGTGGAACTACTGAACAACCCCAGCAGCAGCAGCAGCTGAGGTGGAACTACTGAACCCCAGCAGCAGCAGCAGCTGAGGTGGAACTACTGAACAACCCCAGCAGCAGCAGCTGAGGTGGAACTACTGAACAACCCCAGCAGCAGCAGCTGAGGTGGAACTACTGAACAACCCCAGCAGCAGCAGCAGCTGAGGTGGAACTACTGAACAACCCCAGCAGCAGCAGCAGCTGAGGTGGAACTACTGAACAACCCAGCAGCAGCAGCAGCTGAGGTGGAACTACTGAACAACCCCAGCAGCAGCAGCTGAGGTGGAACTACTGAACAACCCCAGCAGCAGCAGCTGAGGTGGAACTACTGAACAACCCCAGCAGCAGCAGCAGCTGAGGTGGAACTACTGAACAACCCCAGCAGCAGCAGCTGAGGTGGAACTACTGAACAACCCCAGCCAGCAGCAGCTGAGGTGGAACTACTGAACAACCCCAGCAGCAGCTGAGGTGGAACTACTGAACAACCCCAGCAGCAGCAGCAGCTGAGGTGGAACTACTGAACAACCCCAGCAGCAGCAGCTGAGGTGGAACTACTGAACAACCTAGCAGCAGCAGCAGCTGAGGTGGAACTACTGAACAACCCCAGCAGCAGCAGCAGCTGAGGTGGAACTACTGAACAACCCCAGCAGCAGCTGAGGTGGAACTACTGGACAACCCCAGCAGCAGCAGCAGCTGAGGTGGAACTACTGAACAACCCCAGCAGCAGCAGCAGCTGAGGTGGAACTACTGAACAATCCCAGCAGCAGCTGAGGTGGAACTACTGAACAACCCCAGCAGCAGCAGCAGCTGAGGTGGAAGTACTGAACAATCCCAGCAGCAGCTGAGGTGGAACTACTGAACAATCCCAGCAGCAGCTGAGGTGGAACTACTGAACAACCCCAGCAGCAGCAGCAGCTGAGGTGGAACTACTGGACAACCCCAGCAGCAGCAGCTGAGGTGGAACTACTGAACAATCCCAGCAGCAGCTGAGGTGGAACTACTGGACAACCCCAGCAGCAGCAGCTGAGGTGGAACTACTGAACAACCCAGCAGCAGCAGCAGCTGAGGTGGAACTACTGAACAATCCCAGCAGCAGCTGAGGTGGAACTACTGAACAACCCCAGCAGCAGCAGCAGCTGAGGTGGAACTACTGAACAACCCCAGCAGCAGCAGCTGAGGTGGAACTACTGAACAACCCCAGCAGCAGCAGCAGCTGAGGTGGAACTACTGAACAACCCCAGCAGCAGCTGAGGTGGAACTACTGAACAACCCCAGCAGCAGCAGCAGCTGAGGTGGAACTACTGAACAACCCCAGCAGCAGCTGAGGTGGAACTACTGAACAACCCCAGCAGCAGCAGCAGCTGAGGTGGAACTACTGAACAACCCCAGCAGCAGCAGCTGAGGTGGAACTACTGAACAACCCCAGCAGCAGCAGCAGCTGAGGTGGAACTACTGAACAACCCCAGCAGCAGCTGAGGTGGAACTACTGAACAACCCCAGCAGCAGCAGCAGCTGAGGTGGAACTACTGAACAACCCCAGCAGCAGCAGCTGAGGTGGAACTACTGAACAACCCCAGCAGCAGCAGCAGCTGAGGTGGAACTACTGAACAACCCCAGCAGCAGCAGCAGCTGAGGTGGAACTACTGAACAACCCAGCAGCAGCAGCAGCTGAGGTGGAACTACTGAACAACCCCAGCAGCAGCAGCAGCTGAGGTGGAACTACTGAACAACCCCAGCAGCAGCAGCTGAGGTGGAACTACTGAACAACCCCAGCAGCAGCAGCTGAGGTGGAACTACTGAACAACCCCAGCAGCAGCAGCTGAGGTGGAACTACTGAACAACCCCAGCAGCAGCAGCAGCTGAGGTGGAACTACTGAACAACCCCAGCAGCAGCAGCTGAGGTGGAACTACTGAACAACCCCAGCAGCAGCAGCAGCTGAGGTGGAACTACTGAACAACCCCAGCAGCAGCAGCAGCTGAGGTGGAACTACTGAACAACCCCAGCAGCAGCAGCTGAGGTGGAACTACTGAACAACCCCAGCAGCAGCAGCAGCTGAGGTGGAACTACTGAACAACCCCAGCAGCAGCAGCAGCTGAGGTGGAACTACTGAACAACCCCAGCAGCAGCAGCTGAGGTGGAACTACTGAACAACCCCAGCAGCAGCAGCTGAGGTGGAACTACTGAACAACCCCAGCAGCAGCAGCAGCTGAGGTGGAACTACTGAACAACCCCAGCAGCAGCAGCAGCTGAGGTGGAACTACTGAACAACCCCAGCAGCAGCAGCTGAGGTGGAACTACTGAACAACCCCAGCAGCAGCAGCTGAGGTGGAACTACTGAACAACCCCAGCAGCAGCAGCAGCTGAGGTGGAACTACTGAACAACCCCAGCAGCAGCAGCAGCTGAGGTGGAACTACTGAACAACCCCAGCAGCAGCAGCAGCTGAGGTGGAACTACTGAACAACCCCAGCAGCAGCAGCAGCTGAGGTGGAACTACTGAACAACCCCAGCAGCAGCAGCTGAGGTGGAACTACTGAACAACCCCAGCAGCAGCAGCAGCTGAGGTGGAACTACTGAACAACCCCAGCAGCAGCAGCTGAGGTGGAACTACTGAACAACCCCAGCAGCAGCAGCAGCTGAGGTGGAACTACTGAACAACCCCAGCAGCAGCTGAGGTGGAACTACTGAACAACCCCAGCAGCAGCAGCTGAGGTGGAACTACTGAACAACCCCAGCAGCAGCAGCAGCTGAGGTGGAACTACTGAACAACCCCAGCAGCAGCAGCTGAGGTGGAACTACTGAACAACCCAGCAGCAGCAGCAGCTGAGGTGGAACTACTGAACAACCCCAGCAGCAGCAGCTGAGGTGGAACTACTGAACAACCCCAGCAGCAGCAGCAGCTGAGGTGGAACTACTGAACAATCCCAGCAGCAGCAGCAGCTGAGGTGGAACTACTGAACAACCCCAGCAGCAGCAGCTGAGGTGGAACTACTGAACAACCCCAGCAGCAGCAGCAGCTGAGGTGGAACTACTGAACAACCCCAGCAGCAGCAGCTGAGGTGGAACTACTGAACAACCCCAGCAGCAGCAGCAGCTGAGGTGGAACTACTGAACAACCCCAGCAGCAGCAGCTGAGGTGGAACTACTGAACAACCCAGCAGCAGCAGCAGCTGAGGTGGAACTACTGAACAACCCCAGCAGCAGCAGCAGCTGAGGTGGAACTACTGAACAATCCCAGCAGCAGCTGAGGTGGAACTACTGAACAACCCAGCAGCAGCAGCAGCTGAGGTGGAACTACTGAACAACCCCAGCAGCAGCAGCAGCTGAGGTGGAACTACTGAACAACCCCAGCAGCAGCTGAGGTGGAACTACTGAACAACCCCAGCAGCAGCAGCAGCTGAGGTGGAACTACTGAACAACCCCAGCAGCAGCTGAGGTGGAACTACTGAACAACCCAGCAGCAGCTGAGGTGGAACTACTGAACAACCCCAGCAGCAGCAGCAGCTGAGGTGGAACTACTGAACAACCCCAGCAGCAGCAGCTGAGGTGGAACTACTGAACAATCCCAGCAGCAGCTGAGGTGGAACTACTGACAACCCCAGCAGCAGCAGCTGAGGTGGAACTACTGAACAACCCCAGCAGCAGCAGCAGCTGAGGTGGAACTACTGAACAATCCCAGCAGCAGCTGAGGTGGAACTACTGAACAACCCCAGCAGCAGCAGCAGCTGAGGTGGAACTACTGAACAACCCCAGCAGCAGCAGCTGAGGTGGAACTACTGAACAACCCCAGCAGCAGCAGCAGCTGAGGTGGAACTACTGGACAACCCCAGCAGCAGCAGCAGCTGAGGTGGAACTACTGAACAACCCCAGCAGCAGCTGAGGTGGAACTACTGAACAACCCCAGCAGCCGCAGCAGCTGAGGTGGAACTACTGAACAACCCCAGCAGCAGCAGCTGAGGTGGAACTACTGAACAACCCCAGCAGCAGCAGCTGAGGTGGAACTACTGAACAATCCCAGCAGCAGCAGCTGAGGTGGAACTACTGAACAACCCCAGCAGCAGCAGCAGCTGAGGTGGAACTACTGAACAACCCCCAGCAGCAGCTGAGGTGGAACTACTGAACAATCCCAGCAGCAGCAGCAGCTGAGGTGGAACTACTGAACAACCCCAGCAGCAGCAGCTGAGGTGGAACTACTGAACAACCCCAGCAGCAGCAGCAGCTGAGGTGGAACTACTGAACAACCCCCAGCAGCAGCTGAGGTGGAACTACTGAACAATCCCAGCAGCAGCAGCAGCTGAGGTGGAACTACTGAACAATCCCAGCAGCAGCAGCAGCTGAGGTGGAACTACTGAACAACCCCAGCAGCAGCAGCTGAGGTGGAACTACTGAACAACCCCAGCAGCAGCAGCAGCTGAGGTGGAACTACTGAACAACCCCAGCAGCAGCAGCTGAGGTGGAACTACTGAACAACCCAGCAGCAGCAGCAGCAGCTGAGGTGGAACTACTGAACAACCCCAGCAGCAGCAGCTGAGGTGGAACTACTGAACAACCCCAGCAGCAGCAGCTGAGGTGGAACTACTGAACAACCCCAGCAGCAGCAGCAGCTGAGGTGGAACTACTGAACAACCCCAGCAGCAGCTGAGGTGGAACTACTGACAACCCCAGCAGCAGCAGCAGCTGAGGTGGAACTACTGAACAACCCCAGCAGCAGCTGAGGTGGAACTACTGAACAACCCCAGCAGCAGCAGCAGCTGAGGTGGAACTACTGAACAATCCCAGCAGCAGCAGCTGAGGTGGAACTACTGAACAACCCCAGCAGCAGCAGCAGCTGAGGTGGAACTACTGAACAATCCCAGCAGCAGCTGAGGTGGAACTACTGAACAACCCCAGCAGCAGCAGCAGCTGAGGTGGAACTACTGAACAACCCCAGCAGCAGCAGCAGCTGAGGTGGAACTACTGAACAACCCCAGCAGCAGCAGCAGCTGAGGTGGAACTACTGAACAACCCCAGCAGCAGCTGAGGTGGAACTACTGAACAACCCCAGCAGCAGCAGCAGCTGAGGTGGAACTACTGAACAACCCCAGCAGCAGCAGCAGCTGAGGTGGAACTACTGAACAACCCCAGCAGCAGCAGCAGCTGAGGTGGAACTACTGAACAACCCCAGCAGCAGCAGCAGCTGAGGTGGAACTACTGAACAACCCCAGCAGCAGCAGCTGAGGTGGAACTACTGAACAACCCAGCAGCAGCAGCTGAGGTGGAACTACTGAACAACCCCAGCAGCAGCAGCTGAGGTGGAACTACTGAACAACCCCAGCAGCAGCAGCAGCTGAGGTGGAACTACTGAACAACCCCAGCAGCAGCAGCTGAGGTGGAACTACTGAACAACCCAGCAGCAGCAGCAGCTGAGGTGGAACTACTGAACAACCCCAGCAGCAGCAGCAGCTGAGGTGGAACTACTGAACAACCCCAGCAGCAGCAGCAGCTGAGGTGGAACTACTGAACAACCCCAGCAGCAGCAGCTGAGGTGGAACTACTGAACAACCCCAGCAGCAGCAGCTGAGGTGGAACTACTGAACAACCCCAGCAGCAGCAGCAGCTGAGGTGGAACTACTGAACAACCCCAGCAGCAGCAGCAGCTGAGGTGGAACTACTGAACAACCCCAGCAGCAGCAGCTGAGGTGGAACTACTGAACAACCCCAGCAGCAGCAGCTGAGGTGGAACTACTGAACAACCCCAGCAGCAGCAGCAGCTGAGGTGGAACTACTGAACAACCCCAGCAGCAGCAGCAGCTGAGGTGGAACTACTGAACAACCCCAGCAGCAGCAGCAGCTGAGGTGGAACTACTGAACAACCCCAGCAGCAGCAGCAGCTGAGGTGGAACTACTGAACAACCCCATCAGCAGCAGCTGAGGTGGAACTACTGAACAACCCCAGCAGCAGCAGCAGCAGCTGAGGTGGAACTACTGAACAACCCCAGCAGCAGCAGCAGCTGAGGTGGAACTACTGAACAACCCAGCAGCAGCAGCAGCTGAGGTGGAACTACTGAACAACCCCAGCAGCAGCAGCAGCTGAGGTGGAACTACTGAACAACCCCAGCAGCAGCAGCAGCTGAGGTGGAACTACTGAACAACAACCCAGCAGCAGCAGCAGCTGAGGTGGAACTACTGAACAACCCCAGCAGCAGCAGCTGAGGTGGAACTACTGAACAACCCCAGCAGCAGCAGCAGCAGCTGAGGTGGAACTACTGAACAACCCCAGCAGCAGCAGCAGCTGAGGTGGAACTACTGAACAACCCCAGCAGCAGCAGCTGAGGTGGAACTACTGGACAACCCAGCAGCAGCAGCAGCTGAGGTGGAACTACTGAACAACCCCCAGCAGCAGCAGCAGCTGAGGTGGAACTACTGAACAACCCCAGCAGCAGCAGCAGCTGAGGTGGAACTACTGGACAACCCCAGCAGCAGCAGCAGCTGAGGTGGAACTACTGAACAACCCAGCAGCAGCAGCAGCTGAGGTGGAACTACTGAACAACCCAGCAGCAGCAGCAGCTGAGGTGGAACTACTGAACAACCCCAGCAGCAGTAGCAGCTGAGGTGGAACTACTGAACAACCCCAGCAGCAGCAGCTGAGGTGGAACTACTGAACAACCCCAGCAGCAGCAGCAGCTGAGGTGGAACTACTGAACAACCCTGCAGCAGCGAGGGTGGAACTACTGAACAACCCCAGCAGCAGCAGCAGCTGAGGTGGAACTACTGAACAACCCCAGCAGCAGCTGAGGTGGAACTACTGAACAACCCAGCAGCAGCAGCAGCTGAGGTGGAACTACTGAACAATCCCAGCAGCAGCAGCAGAGGTGGAACTACTGAACACCCCAGCAGCAGCAGCAGCTGAGGTGGAACTACTGAACAACCCCAGCAGCAGCAGCTGAGGTGGAACTACTGGAACAACCCAGCAGCAGCAGCAGCTGAGGTGGAACTACTGAACAACCCCAGCAGCAGCAGCTGAGGTGGAACTACTGAACAACCCCAGCAGCAG
>WNGS01124326.1:209987-230317 GCA_020271785.1 Procambarus virginalis | reverse complement strand
GAATTAAATAAAGCAAATGAGCTTGGAGAAGGTACTAGAGGAAAAACCCAGACATAATAGCCCTCACAGAAACAAAACTGACGAAAACGATAACAAATGCAGTGTTCCCACAGGACTATTATGTTATGAGGAAAGAGAGGGAAGGAAGAGGTGGTGGTGGTGTAGCTCTACTGGTAAGAAAAGGCTGGGATATTGAGGAGATGGTTGTTCAGGGCTGTGAAGGTTTCAGTGACTACATAGCAGGTACCATAACAAATGGAGGGAAAAAATTATAGTCGTAGTCATATATAATCCTCCACCAAATGACAGAAGACCTAGACAGGAATATGATAGAAACAACATGGCCACCATTAACATAATAGAAAGAGCAGCTTCTGTTGCTAGCAGGAATGGATCTGGACTACTAATAATGGGAGACTTCAACCATGGGAAGATAGATTGGGAGAACAGAGACCCGCATGGAGGACCAGAAACATGGAGAGCTAAGCTGCTGGATGTGGCAACAAGAAACTTTCTAAGCCAGCACGTCAATGACCCAACAAGAATGAGAGGAGAAGATGAACCAGCAATGCTTGATTTGATATTTACCCTAAATGAGTGGGATATAAGGGAAGTTAAGATGGAAGCGCCCTTGGGAATGAGTGACCATAGTGTATTGAACTTTGAGTACCTGGTAGAGCTAGGAATTATCTCCCCCAAAAAAGAACTAGGAATCAAAAGGCTGGCATTCCGAAAGGGAATTATGTACAGATGAGAAGTTTCCTAAGTGAAATACCTTGGGACTCAGACCTCAGAGATAAGTCTGTACAGGGTATGATGGACTATGTTACCCAAAAGTGTCAGGAGGCAGTAAACAGGTTCATCCCGGTCCAAAGGGAAAAATCCGAGAAGCAACAGAAGAATCCATGGTATAATAGGGAATGTATGGAAGCGAAGAAACTGAACAAAAGGGCGTGGAGGAACTTCCGGAATAACAGAACACCAGAAAGCAGAGAGAGATACCAGAGAGCCAGGAATGAGTACGTCAGGGTGAGAAGAGAAGCAGAGAAAAGTTTTGAAAATGATATAGCAAACAAAGCCAAGACCGAACCAAAGCTACTCCACAGTCACATCAGAAGGAAAACAACAGTGAAAGAACAGGTATTGAAACTTAGAACAGGCGAGGACAGGTATACAGAGAATGACAAAGAGGTGTGTGAAGAACTCAACAAGAGGTTCCAGGAGGTCTTCACAATAGAACAAGGTGAGGTCACTGTGCTAGGAGAAAGGGAGGTAAATCAGGCGGCCTTGGAAGAGTTCGAAATTACGAGAGAGGAGGTAAAGAGACACCTGCTGGATCTGGATGTTAGGAAGGCTGTTGGGCCAGACGGGATCTCACCTTGGATACTGAAAGAGTGTGCAGAGGCACTTTGCTTGCCACTCTCCATAGTGTATAGTAAGTCACTGGAGACGGGAGACCTACCAGAAATATGGAAGACGGCGAATGTGGTCCCAATATACAAAAAGGGCGACAGGCAAGAGGCACTGAACTACAGGCCAGTGTCCTTGACTTGTATACCATGCAAGGTGATGGAGAAGATCGTGAGAAAAAACCTGGTAACACATCTGGAGAGAAGGACTTCGTGACAAATCGCCAACATGGGTTCAGGGAGGGCAAATCTTGCCTTACAGGCTTGATAGAATTCTACGATCAGGTGACAAAGATTAAGCAAGAAAGAGGGCTGGGCGGACTGCATTTTCTTGGATTGTCGGAAAGCCTTTGACACAGTACCGCATAAGAGGCTGGTACATAAGCTGGAGAGACAGGCAGGTGTAGCTGGTAAGGTGCTCCAGTGGATAAGGGAGTACCTAAGCAATAGGAAGCAGAGAGTTACGGTAAGGGGTGAGACCTCCGATTGGCGTGAAGTCACCAGTGGAGTCCCACAGGGCTCTGTACTCGGTCCTATCTTGTTTCTGATATATGTAAATGATCTCCGGAGGGTATCGATTCATTTCTCTCAATGTTTGCGGACGATGCCAAAATTATGAGAAGGATTAAAACAGAAGAGGACTGTTTGAGGCTTCAAGAAGACCTAGACAAGCTGAAGGAATGGTCGAACAAATGGTTGTTAGAGTTTAACCCAACCAAATGTAATGTAATGAAGATAGGTGTAGGGAGCAGGAGGCCAGATACAAGGTATCATCTGGGAGAGGAAATTCTTCAGGAATCAGAGAAAGAAAAAGACTTGGGGGTTGATATCACGCCAGACCTGTCTCCTGCAGCACATATCAAGAGGATAACATCAGCGGCATATGCCAGGTTGGCCAACATACGAACGGCATTCAGAAACTTGTGTAAAGAATCATTCAGAACTTTGTATACCACATATGTCAGGCCAATCCTGGAGTATGCAGCCCCAGCATGGAGTCCATATCTAGTCAAGGATAAGACTAAACTGGAAAAGGTTCAAAGGTTTGCCACCAGACTAGTGCCCGAGCTGAGAGGTATGAGCTACGAGGAGAGACTACGGGAATTAAACCTCACTTCGCTGGAAGACAGAAGAGTTAGGGGGGACATGATCACCACATTAAGATTCTGAAGGGAATTGATAGGGTAGATAAAGACAGGCTATTTAACACAAGGGGCACACGCACAAGGGGACACAGGTGGAAACTGAGTGCCCAAATGAGCCACAGAGATATTAGAAAGAACTTTTTTAGTGTCAGAGTGGTTGACAAATGGAATGCATTAGGAAGTGATGTGGTGGAGGCTGACTCCATACACAGCTTCAAGTGTAGATATGATAGAGCCAATAGGCTCAGGAATCTGTACACCAGTTGATTGACAGTTGAGAGGCGGGACCAAAGAGCCAAAGCTCAACCCCCGCAAGCACAATTAGGTGAGTACAATTAGGTGAGTACACGTGCACAAACACTCGATAAATGGCATTAAGATGTTGACAGGACATCATACACCTCTTCAAGGAGGGGAATTATCTAATTACAGCGTGTGCTGACCTTGGGACCTGGGTAAAATGGGTAGATCGTGGATGTTTACCACATAAGAATCTGGGGATTTAATTCCATTACAATCATTGACAAGATGATCAAGAAATGTCACCTACTTGAAACTAGCTGACTTAGACTAGCCCAGGAATGTGTAATTACCTGTGCAAGGACGATCCACAGGTCATGGGCTGCCTCCTGGGTGTGAGCTTCTAGGGAGGAGGGGGGGGGGGCTCATGGGTGTTACATAAAGACCTGTGTCAGCGTGTGGCTGAAAACCCTCTGCCAGTGTGTATGTGGAGAGGGGAGGCGGGGTACTGACACATAGGTATGCGGTACGGTTGTATGTGTGGTTGGTCCATGTTGCAGACGGTGAACTGGTCGGTGTTTGCCAGCAGGTGTGGACGACGTGTACCTGGAAAGTGGCTTCACCGGGTTTTCATGAACACTGCCGTTGTGTTGTGTCCTGCGTGTAAGAGACATTTAGTAAATATGTCATATATGTGTGGTAATACTTAATATAATATATATATAGTGGTGAAGGTGTAATTGTGTAGTGTTTATTCCCCTTTTATTCTCTGCACTACTACTTGCCACAGCCACTTCTTGACAACTTACCACAGACTTAGTGTTGACTATAGAAGAAGGTTATAGAGAGCAGGAGCCGGTTGCTGGCCCCAGTGGTCGTAACGCTGCTACTTGTTACTGTCTCACTTGGGCCCAGGGTTTCACTATTTATGACTCGTATGGTCCCCACTAACATTTTGTCCCCGTGTGTTTAACAACTTCCTCTGCAAAGTTGAATGTAAGTGGAAATCTGTTGGGTTTGTAACTGTGCACTGTGTTAGATAATGTTCCAGTGGTCTGTTGTGGCGTAACTGTGCACTGTGTAGTTAATGTTCCAGTGGTCCTATCAGGCACTTCTCCACAGTGGTGACACTTTATCAGGTTGTATGGTCTATTTGAGAGTTAAGTTTCATCATTAAGTCAACACCTATTATTACCCTTGACAATAATGTTAATAATTCCACTGCCAGATTTTTCAAACAGTCAAAAGTCTCAGTCGACAAATTTTTGCCAGCAAAATTTAGTTGCTTTGCACTTGTGTCAACAGCATCTCTCAATTATCCTAATCAGTATACTGAAATAATTCCAGTTTCAGTTTGTCTAAGTTTTCTTTCTGCAATTTGTGAATTATGAAGTTTGTCAGTAATTTCATTATCTGTGTATTGTGTATTTGTTTAGATTTTGGAAATATGTAATTGTGCTATTGTCAACATGACGGTGGTGAATTTCAGTCTGATTTCAAAGATTTTTATGTTATCAAACATAATAATAATAATAATAATGTTGACCAGACCATACACTAGAAATTGAAGGGACGACGACGTTTCGCCACCTGATAGACAGATCATCAGAGCCTCGCAACTTGGTGATCACAAGCGACTTGAGAATGGTCCAGGACGGACCGAAACGTCGTCGTCCCTTCAATTTCTAGTGTGTGGTCTGGTCAACATACTTCAGCCACGTTATTGTGACTCTTCGCCTGCAATAATAATAATAATAATAATAATAATAATAATAATAATAATAATAATAATAATAATAATAATAATAATAATAATAATAATAATAATAATTAGTGGCTCATCAGAGCCTCCCAACCACTTGGGCTGGACGGTAGAGCGACGGTCTCGCTTCATGCAGGTCGGGGTTCAATTCCCGACCTTCCAAGTGGTTGGGCACCATTCCTTTCTCCCGTCCCATCCCGAATCCTTATCTGACCCCTTTCAAGTGCTATATAGTCGTAATGGCTTGGTGCTTTCCCCACCTGATAGACAGATCATCAGAGCCTGGCAATTTGGTGTTCAAGTGGTTTAAACGTGACGAGAAGACTGTCAGAAGCACCAGGATACGTACCGACACAACGTCAATTAATTCTCCACAATTGAACTTTTCATTCGTTAAGAACAGACAAACTTCATTTAAACACTGAACGTTAAAGCATATAAAACCATTAAGACAACGAATACTTTTGTTCATCAGTATTCTGGAGAACATTATTGTTCTTACTCAGGAAATTCTGAAGTTATCCTATTTATCAAATACCAGCAGATATATAATTATCTTGGTTTCAATTTTCATTACTTTTTTATGTTCATTAAGGCCAGCTTTTGCACACGAGGCTTCCAGGTGTACAATACTGTACCTGGGACGACTGTAGGTGGATGTCTCACATAATGAGCAAACACAAAACCTGCTTCTTACCAACCATGATGGGCGCTGGACCGTCAGTTATTACAGTGATAATTTTGTAAATGTCAACCTGTTGATTAGTGAAATCATTTACTACTGCCTAGCAGTAGGCACGCCTGACAGCTGGGTGGACAGCGCTTCGGATTCGTAGTCCTGAGGTTCCGGGTTCGAACCCTGGTGGAGGCGGAGACAAATGGACAAAAGGTTTCTTTCAAATTGATGCCCCTGTTCACCTAGCAGTAAATAGGTACCTGGGAGGTAGACAGCTGCTACGGGCTGCTTCCTGGGGATGTGTAACAAAAAGGAGGCCTGGTCGAGGACTGGGCCGCGGGGACGCTAAGCCCCAAAATCATCTGAAGATAACCTGAAGATAGCACACTTGAGCCCCTGTGGTGTGATGAGATATCATTACCTAGCTATCCATTTTTCACATGTTCACGTATATCATTGTCACATAACACCACACACTAGGACAGGGGGGGGGGGGAGATGAAGAACCGATGGCACACGTGACAACAGTGGCACGTGGAGTAGGTGCCACCTCGTTGACTCACCTTAAATAACTGAACACTAACTGCTAGCCTCGCTGATGACGGAACATCAACGCTCTCACGGGAAATGGAAAAGAATTTACTTGAAACAATATCTTTTGTTAGCTGTCCTGTTCTGTTTGTTTACACCTATATTATTATTATTTAATATCTTTTACTGTGTTTACACCGGCGCATCTTTATTATCCTCAATAATTATTGACTTCTCAGAAAAAACATAACAAATGAACAGAGAAGAATATAGTCAAAACTACTGAACAACCCCAGCAGCAGCGCAGCTGAGGTGGAACTACTGGACAACCCAGCAGCAGCAGCAGCTGAGGTGGAACTACTGAACAACCCCAGCAGCAGCAGCAGCTGAGGTGGAACTACTGAACAACCCCAGCAGCAGCAGCAGCTGAGGTGGAACTACTGAACAACCCCAGCAGCAGCAGCAGCAGCTGAGGTGGAACTACTGGACAACCCCAGCAGCAGCAGCTGAGGTGGAACTACTGAACAACCCCAGCAGCAGCAGCAGCTGAGGTGGAACTACTGAACAACCTCAGCAGCAGCAGCAGCTGAGGTGGAACTACTGAACAACCCCAGCAGCAGCAGCAGCTGAGGTGGAACTACTGGACAACCCCAGCAGCAGCAGCAGCTGAGGTGGAACTACTGGACAACCCCAGCAGCAGCAGCAGCTGAGGTGGAACTACTGGACAACCCCAGCAGCAGCAGCAGCTGAGGTGGAACTACTGAACAACCCCAGCAGCAGCAGCAGCAGCTGAGGTGGAACTACTGAACAACCCCAGCAGCAGCAGCAGCTGAGGTGGAACTACTGAACAACCCCAGCAGCAGCAGCTGAGGTGGAACTACTGAACAACCCCAGCAGCAGCAGCTGAGGTGGAACTACTGAACAACCCAGCAGCAGCAGCAGCTGAGGTGGAACTACTGAACAATCCCAGCAGCAGCAGCTGAGGTGGAACTACTGAACAACCCCCAGCAGCAGCAGCTGAGGTGGAACTACTGAACAACCCCAGCAGCAGCAGCTGAGGTGGAACTACTGAACAACCCCCAGCAGCAGCAGCTGAGGTGGAACTACTGAACAACCCAGCAGCAGCAGCAGCTGAGGTGGAACTACTGAACAACCCCAGCAGCAGCAGCAGCTGAGGTGGAACTACTGAACAACCCCCAGCAGCAGCTGAGGTGGAACTACTGAACAACCCCAGCAGCAGCTGAGGTGGAACTACTGAACAACCCCAGCAGCAGCAGCAGCTGAGGTGGAACTACTGAACAACCCCAGCAGCAGCAGCTGAGGTGGAACTACTGAACAACCCCAGCAGCAGCAGCTGAGGTGGAACTACTGAACAACCCCAGCAGCAGCAGCAGCTGAGGTGGAACTACTGAACAACCCAGCAGCAGCAGCAGCTGAGGTGGAACTACTGGACAACCCCAGCAGCAGCAGCAGCTGAGGTGGAACTACTGAACAACCCCAGCAGCAGCAGCAGCTGAGGTGGAACTACTGAACAACCCCAGCAGCAGCAGCAGCTGAGGTGGAACTACTGAACAATCCCAGCAGCAGCAGCAGCTGAGGTGGAACTACTGAACAACCCCAGCAGCAGCAGCAGCTGAGGTGGAACTACTGAACAACCCCAGCAGCAGCAGCAGCTGAGGTGGAACTACTGAACAACCCCAGCAGCAGCAGCAGCTGAGGTGGAACTACTGAACAACCCCCAGCAGCAGCTGAGGTGGAACTACTGAACAACCCCCAGCAGCAGCTGAGGTGGAACTACTGAACAACCCCAGCAGCAGCAGCAGCTGAGGTGGAACTACTGAACAACCCCAGCAGCAGCAGCAGCTGAGGTGGAACTACTGAACAACCCCAGCAGCAGCAGCAGCTGAGGTGGAACTACTGAACAACCCCAGCAGCAGCAGCAGCTGAGGTGGAACTACTGAACAACCCCAGCAGCAGCAGCAGCTGAGGTGGAACTACTGAACAACCCAGCAGCAGCAGCAGCTGAGGTGGAACTACTGAACAACCCCAGCAGCAGCAGCAGCTGAGGTGGAACTACTGAACAACCCCAGCAGCAGCTGAGGTGGAACTACTGAACAACCCCAGCAGCAGCAGCAGCTGAGGTGGAACTACTGAACAACCCCAGCAGCAGCAGCTGAGGTGGAACTACTGAACAATCCCAGCAGCAGCAGCTGAGGTGGAACTACTGAACAACCCCAGCAGCAGCAGCAGCTGAGGTGGAACTACTGAACAACCCCAGCAGCAGCAGCTGAGGTGGAACTACTGAACAATCCAGCAGCAGCAGCTGAGGTGGAACTACTGAACAACCCAGCAGCAGCAGCAGCTGAGGTGGAACTACTGAACAACCCCAGCAGCAGCAGCTGAGGTGGAACTACTGAACAACCCCAGCAGCAGCAGCAGCTGAGGTGGAACTACTGAACAACCCCAGCAGCAGCAGCTGAGGTGGAACTACTGAACAACCCCAGCAGCAGCAGCAGCTGAGGTGGAACTACTGAACAACCCCAGCAGCAGCAGCAGCTGAGGTGGAACTACTGAACAACCCTAGCAGCAGCAGCAGCTGAGGTGGAACTACTGAACAACCCCAGCAGCAGCAGCAGCTGAGGTGGAACTACTGAACAATCCCAGCAGCAGCAGCTGAGGTGGAACTACTGAACAACCCCAGCAGCAGCAGCAGCTGAGGTGGAACTACTGAACAACCCCAGCAGCAGCAGCAGCTGAGGTGGAACTACTGAACAATCCCAGCAGCAGCTGAGGTGGAACTACTGAACAACCCCAGCAGCAGCAGCAGCTGAGGTGGAACTACTGAACAATCCCAGCAGCAGCTGAGGTGGAACTACTGAACAACCCCAGCAGCAGCAGCTGAGGTGGAAGTACTGAACAATCCCAGCAGCAGCTGAGGTGGAACTACTGAACAATACCAGCAGCAGCTGAGGTTGAACTACTGAACAACCCCAGCAGCAGCAGCAGCTGAGGTGGAACTACTGGACAACCCCAGCAGCAGCAGCTGAGGTGGAACTACTGAACAGTCCCAGCAGCAGCTGAGGTGGAACTACTGGACAACCCCAGCAGCAGCAGCTGAGGTGGAACTACTGAACAACCCCAGCAGCAGCAGCAGCTAAGGTGGAACTACTGAACAATCCCAGCAGCAGCTGAGGTGGAACTGCTGAACAACCCCAGCAGCAGCAGCAGCTGAGGTGGAACTATTGAACAACCCCAGCAGCAGCAGCTGAGGTGTAACTACTGAACAACCCCAGCAGCAGCAGCAGCAGCTGAGGTGGAACTACTGAACAACCCCAGCAGCAGCAGCAGCTGAGGTGGAACTACTGAACAACCCCAGCAGCAGCTGAGGTGGAACTACTGAACAACCCCAGCAGCAGCAGCAGCTGAGGTGGAACTACTGAACAACCCAGCAGCAGCAGCTGAGGTGGAACTACTGAACAACCCCAGCAGCAGCAGCTGAGGTGGAACTACTGAACAACCCAGCAGCAGCAGCTGAGGTGGAACTACTGAACAACCCCAGCAGCAGCAGCAGCTGAGGTGGAACTACTGAACAACCCCCAGCAGCAGCTGAGGTGGAACTACTGAACAACCCAGCAGCAGCAGCAGCTGAGGTGGAACTACTGAACAACCCCAGCAGCAGAAGCTGAGGTGGAACTACTGAACAACCCCAGCAGCAGCAGCTGAGGTGGAACTACTGAACAACCCCAGCAGCAGCAGCAGCTGAGGTGGAACTACTGAACAACCCAGCAGCAGCAGCTGAGGTGGAACTACTGAACAACCCCAGCAGCAGCAGCAGCTGAGGTGGAACTACTGAACAACCCCAGCAGCAGCAGCTGAGGTGGAACTACTGAACAACCCCAGCAGCAGTAGCTGAGGTGGAACTACTGGACAACCCCAGCAGCAGCAGCAGCTGAGGTGGAACTACTGAACAACCCCCAGCAGCAGCTGAGGTGGAACTACTGAACAACCCCAGCAGCAGCAGCTGAGGTGGAACTACTGAACAACCCCAGCAGCAGCAGCAGCTGAGGTGGAACTACTGAACAACCCAGCAGCAGCTGAGGTGGAACTACTGAACAACCCCAGCAGCAGCAGCAGCTGAGGTGGAACTACTGAACAACCCCAGCAGCAGCAGCTGAGGTGGAACTACTGAACAACCCCAGCAGCAGCAGCAGCAGCTGAGGTGGAACTACTGAACAACCCCAGCAGCAGCAGCAGCTGAGGTGGAACTACTGAACAACCCCAGCAGCAGCTGAGGTGGAACTACTGAACAACCCCAGCAGCAGCAGCAGCTGAGGTGGAACTACTGAACAACCCCAGCAGCAGCAGCTGAGGTGGAACTACTGAACAACCCCAGCAGCAGCAGCTGAGGTGGAACTACTGAACAACCCCAGCAGCAGCAGCTGAGGTGGAACTACTGAACAACCCCAGCAGCAGCAGCAGCTGAGGTGGAACTACTGAACAACCCCCAGCAGCAGCTGAGGTGGAACTACTGAACAACCCCAGCAGCAGCAGCAGCTGAGGTGGAACTACTGAACAACCCCAGCAGCAGCAGCTGAGGTGGAACTACTGACAACCCCAGCAGCAGCAGCTGAGGTGGAACTACTGAACAACCCCGCAGCAGCAGCAGCTGAGGTGGAACTACTGAACAACCCCAGCAGCAGCAGCTGAGGTGGAACTACTGAACACCCAGCAGCAGCAGCAGCTGAGGTGGAACTACTGAACAACCCCAGCAGCAGCAGCTGAGGTGGAACTACTGAACAACCCCAGCAGCAGCAGCTGAGGTGGAACTACTGAACAACCCCAGCAGCAGCAGCAGCTGAGGTGGAACTACTGAACAACCCCAGCAGCAGCTGAGGTGGAACTACTGAACAACCCCAGCAGCAGAGCAGCTGAGGTGGAACTACTGAACAACCCAGCAGCAGCTGAGGTGGAACTACTGAACACCCCAGCAGCAGCAGCAGCTGAGGTGGAACTACTGACAACCCAGCAGCAGCAGCAGCTGAGGTGGACTACTGAACAACCCCAGCAGCAGCAGCAGCTGAGGTGGAACTACTGAACAACCCAGCAGCAGCTGAGGTGGAACTACTGAACAACCCCAGCAGCAGCAGCTGAGGTGGAACTACTGAACAACCCCAGCAGCAGCAGCAGCTGAGGTGGAACTACTGAACAATCCCAGCAGCAGCTGAGGTGGAACTACTGAACACCCCAGCAGCAGCACAGCTGAGGTGGAACTACTGAACAACCCCAGCAGCAGCAGCTGAGGTGGAACTACTGAACAACCCCACAGCAGCAGCAGCTGAGGTGGAACTACTGAACAACCCCAGCAGCAGCAGCAGCTGAGGTGGAACTACTGAACAACCCCAGCAGCAGCAGCTGAGGTGGAACTACTGAACAACCCCAGCAGCAGCAGCAGCTGAGGTGGAACTACTGAACTACGAACAACCCCAGCAGCAGAGCTGAGGTGGAACTACTGAACAACCCCAGCAGCAGCAGCTGAGGTGGAACTACTGAACAACCCCAGCAGCAGCAGCAGCTGAGGTGGAACTACTGAACAACCCCAGCAGCAGCTGAGGTGGAACTACTGAACAACCCCAGCAGCAGCAGCAGCTGAGGTGGAACTACTGAACAACCCCAGCAGCAGCTGAGGTGGAACTACTGAACAACCCCAGCAGCAGCAGCAGCTGAGGTGGAACTACTGAACAACCCCAGCAGCAGCAGCTGAGGTGGAACTACTGAACAACCCCAGCAGCAGCAGCAGCTGAGGTGGAACTACTGAACAATCCCAGCAGCAGCAGCCACTCCACTTTCAACATTTTCCACTCTGAATTAACCCCAATTTTACTAAGCTCTGTTTCCTTTGGTATAGTATGGTAGACAATGGATAGCACAGCTCCTCTTTGAATTCTTTAAGCACCCTGGCAAACACTTCATCCGCCCTGGGGATTTGTTTCGTTCGAGTTTTACTGTTTGTTTAATAATATCATCCCTGGTAACTGTTAGACTAGTCAACCTGTCATCGTCCCCACCCAAATAGACTTGTTTCGGCTAAAGGCATATTGTTAAGTTCTTCTTTAGCAAATACAGAGATAATATATAATTAAAAATACTACTCATCTCTTCGTCATTATCCGTTATCTGACTTGTCACAGTTTTTAATGGACCTATCCATTCCCTAACCTTTGTTCGATATAACAGAAAAAAAACTTTAGGATTTGCCTTTGCTTCGCCTGCTATACGAACTCATAGTTTCTTTTTGCGCTCCTTATCTCTTTTTAACCTAACCTAACCAGTTGTACGAATTCTTGTTCTAAACTGACTTCCCCATTCTTAATCCTTTTGTACAAATCTCTCTTTCTACCTATAAGGTTTTCAGATCCTTGGTTCTCCATTTCGGGTCGTTTGTATTTGATTTATTCAATTGTAAGGTATACTACTTTCCTGTGCTTTGCTTATAATATTTATAAATAAGTTATATTTTGAATCCAAATCGAAGCACTTTGAGGGGCCTGCGCTTCGTTGCTCTTCGTGATTTCCCTTTTGAGTGACCTGCAGGTTCTCCACAGCACTCGTTTCCAACAAGGCAAAAGAATTTGAAGTCCTTAGGGCGTCTGTAGGCGGCCTTGTCAAGGTCTTCTTAAGACCCTTGTCCGTTACGACCTCTCCACGACGAGGTCTTGTTAATATTGATCTCCTCCTTCGTTTCTTCTCGATGTTTCAGCTATCGTACCTCCTCCCGTAGTGAATCCATCTCTGCTCTCAAGAGTTCCGACTAGATCCATCAGTTTCTTGACTAATCCTTCCATTATTGTTGTAATAATATTACTACAATTGGAGCTCCAGCTAACACAACCTCTCACTGTGACTGCGCCTGACTGACTGATAATAAGAGGAGGCTAAGAATAAGAGGAAGGTAAGAATAAGAGGAAGGTAAGAATAGAGGAAGGTAAGAATAAGAGGAAGGTAAGAATAAGAGGAAGGTAAAGAAGGTAAGATAGGAAGGTAAGAATAAGAGGAAGGTAAGAATAAGAGGAAGGTAAGAATAAGAGGAAGGTAAGAATAAGAGGAAGGAGAATAAGAGGCAGGTAAGAATAAGGAAGGGAAGAGGAGGGGTGTAAGAATAGTCTATATTTGTTGTGAATATAGAGACATGCGTGTAAGCCCCCTCAATCTCGGAGGGGGGAATTAAACCAACTTGTGTGCTAGGTGTCAGGGGGGGAGGGGGGACCTGCTGGGTATGGTGTGAGGTAACTAGTCATTTAGTCCAGTAACGTGTCAAACTCCCAAGTTGTGACCTGCCGCCCCGAAGGCTTCCTCCTCCTCGGCCCAAATTATATATATATAAAGGGTTTAACTACTTATTGACTGGTGAAAGATATACAAGATCACAGGCTAATACATGCCCACGATATTATTTTAATATTATCGTTGTAAATAGCTTAAGTGTTTAATAAAAGAATAAATTTGTATAATGTGATTACTTTTTCCCTTGTTTATGTGGACTGAGGAAATGTGAAGGTGGGAATTGTCGAGTGATTGATGATGACTGTCCCCTGCATTAGGAGGGGTGAGGGGAGGGGGGAGGGTGCGAATATGACCTTACCTCCTTAATGGGAATACACTCCACTCATGGCCGAGGCGTTAAAGACCACACATGGAGGAGGTACACAGCTCATAGTACAGTTCACGGCTCCTATGTAGTCTGCTGGTATGTGGTGAGAACCTCATTTCTATGTGGACACTATGTGGGCGTGTGTGGTCATGTAATGCTGCTGAGTATATACTGCTCTAAAAAAAAAAGCTATTTATGGCTCACTGACACACTCCATTCCTGCTGAGACGCTCTACCGCGAACACAGGCCTGTCTGACGTAAAAAATAATCGCCGATATTGAACCACCAACGACACAAAGAGAATTGGGTGAGAAAGTTATACGATTATTTTTTCTACATAAAACAATGTTTAAAAAGGCAATTGATAACTGTCACCTGCATATGAAGGGGGGGTGAAGGGAGGGTACGACATATAACACCACCTTAACACGGGGGCATCAAACACCACACACTGGAACAGTTCTCCTACATTGCAGTATGTGGGCTGCCTCATGGCAATGTGCCGCTGCTGCTGCTATGTGGCAGTGTGAACTGTGACTGAAGTGAGTATGGTGGGCCGTACTGCTGTCATTCTCAGCAGTTGCCTCTCACTCTTCAAGAGGAGAGCGGTTCAAAACATTGGCTCCTGCACACATCCATGTGCCATGTGGTGACACTTCTCAGGTCTAGTGGCGGTATGTGGTCCTGCTCCGTACCACTCTAGAAGGTAAGGAGGGGAGGGAGAAGGGTGTCCCACCCAACCCTGTTTACAAAAACAGTACTGGTAAATTCACATCCTCATTTGTTACTGTGACCTCCATCCGTGTACACCTATTGACTCCGGCATGAAGGTATTGGAGACCCACACCACCAGGCGAAGAATGGTAAAAATATTTGCACTACATAAAACAGAGACCCCGCACTATCAGTCAAAGCTGGCCCCCTCTCCTTACCTCCTTTCCTCTCTCCCTATCCCCTCCTTCACATGCCCTACCCCTAACCACCCATCTTTAGAGCCTGGTCTCCTACCCTGTCAGGGGTAGGCGGCGCCCCTCCTCAACATATCCTACATACTGTTATTTAACCATATATCTACACACGATTAACTCTACGACACATACTCATACATATTCACCTACTAATATTGCTCACCTGTTCCTATACTAACACTTTACCCTACATGATCCAAATAGCCCCACATGCCGCTGCCCCAGTCCAACATGATTGTAGTGCCATGCGGTCGGACGGCACGCACACCCCGTGGAACCCCAGAACCCTTGCGACTAGACACCTGCGCACCTCCTGAGCAGGGGGAGCCTAGTTGGCTCACAGCCTCAGGTGGTGCACACGGTTCTAGTCATAATTTCCCTACTCGTATCGTAGTTACGTACCCAAACCTCCGAGGAGCTGGAAGAGGTTTCGAATGCTGATTGTTATATATGTGTGTGTTCTCTGTAAACTGTCTGAATATGTACGATATTATGTGTGTGTGTGTGTGTGTGTGTGTGTGTGTGTGTGTGTGTGTGTGTGGTTGTGTGTGTGTGTGTGTGGTGTGTGTGTGTGTACATGTATATGTATGTGTATAAAGTATATATGGCAGCGATCAGAATTACATTTCACCTTGTAAATGCACATTAATGACACTATCTAAAAGACACATCGAACACTTTTATGTAGGGCAACGTAAATCTGTGTATCTATGTATTTAAGTATGTAGGTTTGCTTAGCATTTTAAAAGCACCGACTCACCTTCCGTGGTTGTAGTTCAATAAACCCCTTAATTATATTTTTACTACAACTCTAATCCTGTCACCACGGAGGACAGGAGGAAATATATATAATATGCTGGTAGCATTGTAAATGTGAGGCCACGGTCTGTGTAGAAAATAATAATAAAAAACCCACGTGGTCGTCTCCCACTACCACGTGACCGTCTCCCACCATCACGTGACTGTCTCCCACCACCATGTGACCGTCTCCCACCACCACGTGGACCGTGTCCCACCACCACCACGTGACCGTCTCCCACCACCACGTGACCGTCCTCCCACCTCCACGTGACCGTCTCCCACCACCACGTGACCGTCTCCCACCACCACGTGACCGTCTCCCACCACTACGTGACCGTCTCCCACCACTACGTGACCGTCTCCCACCACCACGTGTCCGTCTCCCACCACCACGTGACTGTCTCCCACCACCATGTGACCGTCTCCCACCACCACGTGACCGTCTCCCACCACCATGTGACCGTCTCCCACCACCACGTGACCGTCTCCCACCACTACGTGACCGTCTCCCACCACCACGTGACCGTCTCCCACCACCACATGTCTTGTCTCCCACCACCACGTGTCTATCTCCCACCACCACGTGACCGTCTCCCACCACCACGTGTCTGTCTCCCACCACCACGTGACCGTCTCCCACACCACGTGACCGTCTCCCACACCACGGACCGTCTCCCACCACCACGTGACCGTCTCCCACCACCACGTGACCGTCTCCCACCACCACGTGACCGTCTCCCACCACCACGTGACCGTCTCCCACCACCACATGTCTGTCTCCCACCACCACGTTGTCTGTCTCCCACCCCCACGTGACCGTCTCCCACCACCACGTGTCTGTCTCCCACCACCACGTGACCGTCTCCCACCACCACGTGACCGTCTCCCACCACCAACGTGTCTGTCTCCCACCACCACGTGACCGTCCTCCCACAACCACGTGACCGTCTCCCACCACGTGTCTGTCTCCCACCACCACGTGACCGTCTCCCACCACCACGTGTCTGTCTCCCACCACCACGTGACCGTCTCCCACCCCCACGTGACCGTCTCCCACCTCCACGTGACCGTCTCCCACCCCCATGTCTGTCTCCACCACCACGTGTCTATCTCCCACCACCACGTGACCGTCTCCCACCACCACGTGTCTGTCTCCCACCACCACGTGACCGTCTCCCACCACCACGTGACCGTCTCCCACCACCACGTGACCGTCTCCCACCCCCACGTGACCGTCTCCCACCTCCACGTGACCGTCTCCCACCATCACGTGACCGTCTCCCACCACCACTTGACCGTCTCCCACCACCACGTGTCTGTCTCCCACCACCACGTGACCGTCTCCCACCACTACGTGACCGTCTCCCACCACTACGTGACCGTCTCCCACCACCACGTGACCGTCTCCCACCACCACGTGTCTGTCTCCCACCACCACGTGACCGTCTCCCACCACGACGTGCCTGTCTCTCACCACCACGTGACCGTCTCCCACCACCACGTGACCGTCTCCCACCACCACGTGACCGTCTCCCACCACCACGTGACGTCTCCCACCACCACGTGACCGTCTCCCACCACCACGTGACCGTCTCCCCCCACCACATGTATGTCTCCCACCACCACGTGTCTATCTCCCCCCACCACGTGACCGTCTCCCACCACCACGTGACCGTCTCCCACCCCCACGTGACCGTCTCCCACCAACACGTGTCTGTCTCCCCACCACCCCGTGACCGTCTCCCACCACCACGTGACCGTCTCACAGCACCCCCACGTGACCGTCTCCCACCACCACGTGTCTGTCTCCCACCACCACGTGACCGTCTCCCACCACAACGTGTCCTATCTCCCCCACACCACGTGTCTGTCTCCCACACCACGTGTCTGTCTCCCACCACCACGTGTCTATCTCCCACCACCACGTGACCGTCTCCCACCCCCACGTGTCTATCTCCACCACCCACGTGTCTGTCTCCCACCACCACGTGACCGTCTCTCACCACCACGTGACCGTCTCCCACCACCACGTGACCGTCTCCCACCACCACGTGACCGTCTCCCACCACCACGTGACCGTCTCCCACCACCACGTGACCGGTCTCCCACACACCACGTGACGTCTCCCACCACCACGTGACCGTCTCCCACCACCACGTGTCTGTCTCCCACCACCACGTGACTGTCTCCCACCACCATGTGACCGTCTCCCACCACCACGTGACCGTCTCCCACCACCACGTGACCGTCTCCAACCACCACGTGACCGTCTCCCACCACCACATGACCGTCTCCCACCACCACGTGACGTCTCCCACCACCACATTGTCTGTCTCCCACCACCACGTGTCTATCTCCCACCACCACGTGACCGTATCCCACCACCACGTGTCTGTCTCCCACCACCACGTGACCGTCTCCCACCACCACGTGACCGTCTCCCACCACCACGTGACCGTCTCCCACCACCACGTGACCGTCTCCCACCACCACGTGACCGTCTCCCACCACCACGTGACCGTCTCCCACCCCCACGTGACCGTCTCCCACCACCACATGTCTGTCTCCCACCACCACGTGTCTATCTCCCACCACCACGTGACCGTCTCCCCCCACCACGTGTCTGTCTCCCACCACCACGTGACCGTCTCCCACCACCACGTGACCGTCTCCCACCACCACATGACCGTCTCCCACCACCACGGACCGTCTCCCACTCCCACGTGACCGTCTCCCACCACGTGTACTGGTCTCCCACCACCACGTGACCGTCTCCACCCACCACGTGTCTGTCTCCCACCTCCACGTGACCGTCTCCCACCACCACGTGACCGTCTCCCACCACCACCGTGTCCTGTCTCCCACCACCAAGTGACCGTCTCCCACCACCACGTGTCTGTCTCCCACCACCACGTGACCGTCTCCCCACCACCACGTGACCGTGTCCCACCACCACGTGACCGTCTCCCACCACTACGTGACCGTCTCCCACCACTACGTGACCGTCTCCCACCACCACGTGACCGTCTCCCACCACCACGTGACCGTCTCCCACCACCACGTGACCGTCCTCCACCAACCACGTGACCGTCTCCCACCATCACGTGACCGTCTCCCACCACGACGTGTCTGTCTCTCACCACCACGTGACGTCCTCCCACCACCACGGACCGTCTCCCACCACCACGTGACCGTCTCCCACCACCACTTGACCGTCTCCCACCACCACTTGACCGTCTCCCACCACCACTTGACCGTCTCCCACCACCACATGTCTGTCTCCCACCAACCACGTGTCTATCTCCCACCACCACGTGACCGTCTCCCACCAACACGTGACCGTCTCCCACCACCACGTGACCGTCTCCCACCAACACGTGTCTGTCTCCCACCACCACGTGACCGTCTCCCACCACCACGTGACCGTCTCACCCCACCACGTGACCGTCTCCCACACCACGTGTCTGTCTCCCACCACCACGTGACCGTCTCCCCCCACCCACGTGTCTATCTCCCACCACCACGTGTCTGTCTCCCACCACCACGTGTCTGTCTCCCACCACCACGTGTCTATCTCCCACCACCACGTGACCGTCTCCCACCACCACGTGTCTATCTCCCACCACCACGTGTCTGTCTCCCACCACCACGTGACCGTCTCTCACCACCACGTGACCATTTCCCACCACCACGTGTCTGTCTCCCACTACCACGTGTCTGTCTCCCCCAACCACGGACCGTCTCCCACCACCACGTGACCGTCTCCCACGTGGGCGTTGTCGGAAAACCCGACACCATTTATTAATATTAAATAAAATATTCAGATAATATTGCTACTGTTGTATATATATATATTATTCTCTCATGTAAGATGTAGCTTGTAGTGGAATTTTCCGTCAATGGAAAACTAGATATCATAACCACATAGTGCTATAAATTCACCAACTATTAAGTTGGAAATTATCTTAATGCAGCAGTCTTTCGACCTTTAACAACATAAAAAACATGTCATTTGAACTTAATTATCAGTACCAAAAGAGAGTAAATGTGACCTGTCTACCACATGTTGACATCTGGACAAGAGAGCCATGGCGTCAGTGGTGGCAAGGAGTCCGCCATTGATAAGACAACAGGTCCCTGGAGCGAGTTCAGCTCCTAGAATTCTCCCTTGGACATTTTCGTCACAGGAGTAAAGTGCTTTTGTTATCGACACGCAAACTGCGTCTACTATAAGGGAAGTGTATTGCCCAAACCTGTTTCTTATCTAATCATCTCTGGCCAGTTATGTTAGTATATATGGCGAACTGGTTGGCATGCATGAAAAGCCACATAATCCAGGTGATTATTCATTTGTTCTTATAAATAATATACCACTATTCCCTCTGATGATATATATATATATAATATATCTAGATATAATATATAATATATAGATATATATATATAATTATATATGAATATGAACACTCACAACCCAGAGGTGACTCAACCATACTCTCACGAGCAATGCAACTGGTAGTACAGGACCGCCTTAAACCGCTTGACCATCACGACCGGACATAAGGAGTGATAGCCTGAGCTATATGAACCACTTCCCCGCCGGCACTTGGATGGGTATCTTGGGCATGCATTTATCAAATCACCTCATTTTTTGGGTTCGAGTCACTTCTGGGGGTGTGAGTTTTCATTCGCATATAGTCCTGGGGACCATTCAGGCTTGTTCGCATATATATATATATATATATATATATTATATATATATATATATCTAGATATAATATATATATATATGATTCTGGCTTTACAGCAAGTGCCCTTTGACAGGACTAAAAGAAGACGAAGCAAGAGTTAATCCTAGTGTACCAGTACCTGGTGTTGATGCTGGCCCCACCCACGAGGATTATTTGGTGTCATCATGTTTATCAACCTGGTGGACCAGGCCTACCATACAATAAAATAAGACCTTCCAATTTTCATTACTAATATATGTAGTTTAATACTGTAACTGGACTGGCTACATATATATACAATTTAATGTACCCCACCCCCTTTCTAATGTGCAAGTAGTCGATTTGTGAGAATATTTCAGAAATACAGTCTGCTAAACATCATACAAATAACTATTGCAAATATATAAATAAACATAAAA
>WNGS01124326.1:142239-154613 GCA_020271785.1 Procambarus virginalis | reverse complement strand
ACCACCACGTGGCCGTCTCCCACCACCACGTGACCGTCTCCAACACCACGTGGCCGTCTCCCACCACCACGTGACCGTCTCCACCACACGTGACCGTCTCCACAACCACGTGACCGTCTCCCACCACCACGTGACCGTCTCCACCACCACGTGACCGTCTCCCCTACCACGTGACCGTCTCCACCACACGTGACCGTCTCCCACCACCACGTGACCGTCTCCCACACCACGTGACCGTCTCCCACCACCACGTGACCGTCTCCCACCACCACGTGACCGTCTCCCACACCACGTGACCGTCTCCCACCACCACGTGACCGTCTCCCACACCACGTGACCGTCTCCCACCACACGTGACCGTCTCCCACCACCACGTGACCGTCTCCCACCACCACGTGACCGTCTCCCACCACCACGTGACCGTCTCCCACCACCACGTGACCGTCTCCCACCACCACGTGACCGTCTCCCACCACCACGTGACCGTCTCCCACCACCACGTGACCGTCTCCCACCACCACGTGACCGTCTCCCACCACCACGTGACCGTCTCCCACACCACGTGACCGTCTCCCACACCACGTGACCGTCTCCCACCACCACGTGACCGTCTCCACCACCACGTGACCGTCTCCCACACCACGTGACCGTCTCCCACCACCACGTGACCGTCTCCCACCACCACGTGACCGTCTCCCACCACCACGTGACCGTCTCCCACCACCACGTGACCGTCTCCCACCACCACGTGACCGTCTCCCACCACCACGTGACCGTCTCCCACCACCACGTGACCGTCTCCCACCACCACGTGACCGTCTCCCACCACCACGTGACCGTCTCCCACACCACGTGACCGTCTCCCACCACCACGTGACCGTCTCCCACCCCACGTGACCGTCTCCCACCACCACGTGACCGTCTCCCACCACCACGTGACCGTCTCCACCACCACGTGACCGTCTCCCACCACCACGTGACCGTCTCCCCACCACGTGACCGTCTCCCACCACCACGTGACCGTCTCCCACCACCACGTGACCGTCTCCCACCACCACGTGACCGTCTCCCACCACCACGTGACCGTCTCCCACCACCACGTGACCGTCTCCCACCACCACGTGACCGTCTCCCACCACCACGTGACCGTCTCCTACCACCACGTGACCGTCTCCCACCACCACGTGACCGTCTCCCACCACCACGTGGCCGTCTCCACCACCACGTGACCGTCTCCCACCACCACGTGACCGTCTCCCACCACCACGTGACCGTCTCCCACCACCACGTGACCGTCTCCCACCACCACGTGACCGTCTCCCACCACCACGTGACCGTCTCCCACCACCACGTGACCGTCTCCCACCACCACGTGACCGTCTCCCACCACCACGTGACCGTCTCCCACCACCACGTGACCGTCTCCCACCACCACGTGACCGTCTCCACCACCACGTGACCGTCTCCCACCACCACGTGACCGTCTCCCACCACCACGTGACCGTCTCCCACCACCACGTGCCGTCTCCCACCACCACGTGACCGTCTCCCACCACCACGTGACCGTCTCCCACCACCACGTGACCGTCTCCCACCACCACGTGACCGTCTCCCACCACCACGTGACCGTCTCCCACCACCACGTGACCGTCTCCCACCACCACGTGACCGTCTCCCACCACCACGTGACCGTCTCCCACCACACGTGACCGTCTCCACCACCACGTGACCGTCTCCCACTACCACGTGACCGTCTCCCACCACCACGTGACCGTCTCCCACCACCACGTGACCGTCTCCACCACCACGTGACCGTCTCCCACCACCACGTGACCGTCTCCCACCACCACGTGACCGTCTCCCACCACCACGTGACCGTCTCCACCACCACGTGACCGTCTCCCACCACCACGTGACCGTCTCCCACCACCACGTGACCGTCTCCCACCACCACGTGACCGTCTCCCACCACCACGTGACCGTCTCCCACCACCACGTGACCGTCTCCCACCACCACGTGACCGTCTCCCACCACCACGTGACCGTCTCCCACCACCACGTGACCGTCTCCTACCACCACGTGACCGTCTCCCTCCACTACGTGACCGTCTCCACCACCACGTGACCGTCTCCCACTACACGTGACCGTCTCCTACCACCACGTGGCGTCTCCCACCACCACGTGACCGTCTCCCACCACCACGTGGCCGTCTCCCACCACCACGTGAGGCCGTCTCCCACCACCACGTGACCGTGTCCCACCCACCACGTGACCGTCTCCCACCACCACGTGACCGTCTCACCCCCACGTGACCGTCTCCCACCACCACGTGACCGTCTCCCACCACCACGTGACCGTCTCCCACTACCACGTGACCGTCTCCCACTCCCACGTGACCGTCTCCACCACCACGTGACCGTCTCACCACCACGTGACCGTCTCTCTCCTACGTGACCGTCTCCCCACCCCACCCCACACGTGACCGTCTCCCACTACCACGTGACCGTCTCCTACCCACCACGTGGCCGTCTCCCACCCCACGTGACCCGTCTCCCACCACCACGTGGCCGTCTCCCACCAACACGTGGCCGTCTCCCACCACCACGTGACCGTCTCCCACCACACGTGACCGTCTCCCACCACCACGTGACCGTCTCCCACCACCACGTGACCGTCTCCCACCACCACGTGACCGTCTCCCACACCACGTGGCCGTCTCCCACCACCACGTGACCGTCTACCTCCACTACGTGACACGGTCTACCACCACCACGTGACCGTCTCCCACTACCACGTGACCGTCTCCTACCACCACGTGGCCGTCTCCACCACACGTGACTCGTCTCCCACCACCACGTGGCCGTCTCCCACCACACGTGACCGTCTCCACCACCACGTGACCGTCTCCCACTACCACGTGGCCGTCTCCCACCACCACGTGAACGTCTCCCACCAACACGTGACGTCTTCCACACCACGTGGCCGGCTCCCACTACCACGTGACCGTCTCCCACCACCACGTGGCCGTCTCCACCACCAACCCCTGACCGTCTCCCACCATCACGTGACTGTCTCCCACCACCACGTGACGTCTCCCACCACCACGTGACCGTCTCCCACGTGGGCGTGTCGGAAAACCCGGCACCATTTACTAATATTAAATGCAATATGCAGNAGGTAACAAAAGTATGTGTTTGTGGGAGAAAGAAATTGGCAAAATGACCAGGGAAGAGAAGGCCTTTATAACTTATTGTAAAATAACAACACACTTAGGGTATATTACACTAACAGTAGAAGTCTAAGAAACAAAACAAACGAATTAAATGCTCTTGTCTGCACAGAAAAACATAATATATTTGCACTTACCGAAACGTGGATGAATATAGAAAATAGAGAACTATTAGCTGAATATCAAATAATTGGATTTAAACTATTTCACACAGATAGATATATTAGACGAGGAGGGGGAGTAGCCATATATGTTAGGGACAATTTGAAATACAGTCTCAAAGAGGGAATCAAAACTGAGCCACACACAGAAACTATTTGGATAGAATTAAACGAAAAACCAAATAATCTTATAAAAGGAGTTATATATAGGCCACCAAATTTAGACAGAATGGAAGCAAAGCATCTATGGGATGAATATCTAGAGCAGGGATCTCCAAACTTTTCAATGTAAGGGCCACATTATATATTTCCCATATTTATGCGGGCCAAGGAATAAAAAATGAAAAAAAAAAAAAAATCAGTGCCAGTAATTTAATTTTCTCAAATATTAAAGTATAAACATGGAAAAATTAAAACATATTTTTTTGTAAAAAATTAGGGTAAAGTAAATAGATTCCTGCTTTTAGTTTTATGCAACCAAATTATTGTGACGAATGATACTGTCGTTTTGACTTCAAAATTTCATTAAAATCAAGTTCCAGATTAGATGAGCCAATTGTAAGAATTGATTTCAAGTGATCATCAGACAAATTTGCTCGATAGTTAGATTTCACATACTTCATTTTGGAAAATGTTTGTTCACACAAGTATGTTGAACCAAAAATGGACACAAAACTACAAGCAAACTTTATCAAATTTGGAAATTGATCTGGCTGCAGGCATTTATAAAACTCAATCAGATTTCCTTCTCTATACTTATCTTTCAGTCTGTCATCTTCCTGGAGATCAATAATTTCCATTTGAAATTGAGTTGGAAGATTTTCAGCATTGCAGTCAAATGGATTATGAAAGAGCCTGATTTCATTTGCTTTGGCATCAAGGTCAGCAAATCGCTTCTGAAACTGATTTTTCAAATCTGAAATTATTTCATTTGCAAATGAAAAAGGAAATTCAACTTTACTTTCTGCATGAAATTTTTCACAACATGGAAAATGAGCAAAATTCTTAACCTTCACCTGGCCTTCAAGTAGCGCAAGTTTTGCTCTGAATGCCTTGACATGAACAAAGTAGTCACTGATCAAATTTGTTTTGCCTTGCAATTTCAGATTCAAGTTATTCATATGACCTGTCATATCTGCAAAAAATGCCAATTTCCAAATCCATTCACATTCTGATAATAATGGCTGAGGTTTATTTTTCTCTGTGAGAAATAAATAAATTTCTAATCTGAGCTCAAAGAATTTGCAGCAAAACCTTTCCACAACTAAGCCATCTAACTGCTGTATAATAAGGCAAGTCAACAAACTCCGCATCAATTTCTTTCAAGAAATCACGGAACTGGCGATGGTTGAGTGCATGAGATCTAATGAAATTAACCACAGAAACAACAGGTTTCATGACACAAGACATATCAACATATTTTAGGCACAATGCTTGTTGATGGATAAGGCAATGCAAAAAAATGGGGTTTGAGAATCCTCCAACCTCACAAGCTGTTGTAATTTGCCCAACCAAACCCTTCTTTGTCCCAGACATATTCTTTCCTCCATCAATTGTCACACACTGTACTTGTTTCCATTCCAGGTTATATTCTGTCATAGTTTTACTTACTTCATTGAAAATGTCCTCTCCAGTTGTTGTGGTGTGCATGCTGTGAACTGATCCTAATTCTTGGGTCACATTAAATTCACTATCAACACCACGAATGAATACTAAGAGCTGAGAAGTATCACACACATCAGTTGATTCATCCAACGCAAGAGAATACCAACAAAATCTTTTTGTTTTTTCCTTTATTTGCCGAATTATGTCGCCTCCTATATCTTCAATTCTACGAGCAACAGTATTTGACCCAAGACTTATCATTTTGAAGAGGTTTACTTTTTCTGGACATACCTCTCCTGCTGCTTCCACTATACACTCTTTTATGATACTACCATCAGTGAAAGGTTTTCCTTTTTTGGGCAACACATAGGCAACTTTGTAACTGGCTCTAGTTGAAGTTTCATTTTCAGATTTTTTCTTACTGAAAACAGCTTGTTGAGAATGCAGACTGTGCTGAAATGATTCAAACTTTTTAGTGCGTTCTGCTCCTGTGATGTGAGAATAACTTGAGCCATGTTTAGATTCATAGTGCCGACGAATATTGTATTCCTTCAGAACAGCAACACTGTCTCTACATATGAGGCATAAAGCTTTATCATTTGCTATCACAAAAAGTACTTTATCTTCCATTCGTCATTGAACTGACGGCACTCACTGTCCACTTTTCTTTTCTTTATCTTTTCCATATCTGAAAACATAAGGGTAAAATAAATGAAATAAATTCTACAGGAAAAAAACAGCTTGTATGTGGTGTTAAAAAGCATAGTATATTATTATAAAGTGGTAAATATTATGGCAACAGCTTTCGTTGATAAACTTAATGGTTACCATTTTAACTATTTTAAACATGCAATATTTTTGGCTACAATAGTATTATTGCTATTTTGTATAACTAAGATAAAGGTATTGTCAAAGTACAGAGAAAAGAATATTGTACAGTGTTTGTGCTCCTTGAAACAGAAGCAGCGAAGCCCCACTCGCCCTCCATCCCCACAATATACAGTTATACACAACTGATTGGTTGTAATGCACAACACATACCTACCAGTACTAGTATCTGTGCGTCACACTATCGAGAGAGAGGAAAACTGACTCGGGCTGAGCGCCACCAGTCAGCAGCCCCAGCTTTGAATAATTCTGCGATGCCATTCGTACGATAATTATTTTTTCAAGGCCACCACACAGGGATTTGTTTGGCGGGCCGGATGAAATTATGTGGGGGGCCAGATGTGGCCCGCGGGCCATAGTTTAGAGACCCCTGATCTAGAGCATCTAGATCTAAAAGTATTTATGTCATGGGTGACTTTAATTTTAGTGGAATAAACTGGATTAATAGAACAGGGAGTAACGCAGCAGAAGAATTTATTGAATTAATTGTCGATTACTTTCTTACGCAACACATTAAGGAACAAACGTGGGAAAATAATATTTTAGATTTAGTGTTAACTAACAGGGAAACACATATTAATGACATAGAAATCGGGAGTGAACTAGGGAACAGTGATCACAAAGAAATTAGATTTAGCATTGAGTGGTACAGATCTGCAGGAGAATATTCTGATAAAGTGCCAGATTTTCGTAAAGCTAATTTCAATATCCTAAGAATTTTTGGGGGGCAAATAGACTGGAAAGTTTTGGGTATGGGGGGGGGCAGTCTTTAAGGAAGACATGAACCCAGCGATGTGTGATGTAAAGGAGGATTTCGATTTGAATTCAAAATATAACTTATTTACAAATATTCTAAGCAAAGCACAGAAAAGTAGTGTACCTTACACATTGAACAGATCAAATACAAACGACCCGAAATGGATAACATAGGATCTGAAAAACCTTATAGGAAGAAAGAGAGCTTGGTACAAAAGGATTAAGAACGAAGAAGTTAGTTTAAAACAAGAATTCGCACAACTGGTTAGAAATGTTAAAAAAGAGATAAAGAGAGCAAAAAGAAACTATGAAGTTCGTATAGCAGGCCAAGCAAAGGCAAATCCTAAAGGTTTTTTTCAGTTATATCGAACAAAGGTTAGGGAATGGATAGGTCCATTAAAAACCGAGACAGGTCAGATAACGGATAATGACGAAGAGACGAGTAGTATTTTTAATAATATTTTATCTCTGTATTTACTAAAGAAGAACTTAACTCTAGGCCTTCAGCCGAACAAGTCTATGTGGGTGGGGACGACGACAGGTTGCCTAGTCTAACCAGGTATGATATTATTAAACAAATAGTAAAACTCAAACCAAACAAATCCCAGGGCTGGATGAAGTGTTTGCCAGGGTGCTTAAAGAATACAAAGAGGAGCTTTGCGATCCATTGTCTACCATATTTAATAAATCATTAGAGTCAGGCAGAGTGCCAGAGTCGTGGAAGGTTGCTAATGTGGTACCAATTTTTAAGAAAGGAGATAGATCACTTGCATCAAACTATTGACCAATCAGCCTAACGTCTATTGTGGGAAAGTTACTTGAATCGATAATTGCAAATACAATTCGTCTTCATCTTGAAAAACATAAATTAATAAACGAGTCACAACATAGTTTTACAAATGGCCGTTCATGTGTAACAAATTTGCTATCTTTATATTCCAGTATAGTTGAGGCAGTTGATAGTGGTAAGGTTTGTCATGTTGTGTACCTTGACTTTAGCAAAGCTTTTGATACAGTGCCACATGAAAGAATGATTAAAAAGATAGAGGCTCATGGTATTGGGGGTGCTATATTAAGCTGGATTAGGGCATGGCTATACCAAAGGAAACAGAGTGTTAGTATAAATGGGGTTAAGTCAGAGTGGGAAAACGTTGTAAGTGTTGTGCCTCAAGGCTCTGTATTGGGATCTCTGTTATTAATAATATATATAAATGATTTAGATTCCGGTTTGAGTAGCAACATTTGCAAATTTGCCGATGATACAAAAATCGGTAAGGAAATTAACACAGAAGAAGACTCTCTATCACTTCAGGTTGATCTAAATAGGATTTGAAATGGTCAAATGACTGGCAAATGCAGTTTAATGCTGATAAATGTAAAGTTCTGAGGCTAGGTAATGATGATAAAATTACAAGATACGAGCTAGATGGTGTTGAGATTGCAAAGTCAGATTGCAAAAGGAATCTGGGAGTTATGATTAGTAAGAATTAAACCAAAGGATCAATACATATATACATTTATAAATGGCCGTTCATGTTTAACAAATTTGTTATCATTTTATTCTAGCATAGTTGAGGCAGTTGATAGTGGTAAGGATTGTGATGTTGTGTACCTTGACTTTAGCAAAGCTTTGATACAGTGCCACATGAAAGACTGATTAAAAAGATAGAGGCTCATGGTATTGGGGGTGCTATATTAGTTGGATTAGGGCATGGCTATACCAAAGGAAACAAGAGTTTATAAATGGAGTCAGTCAGAGTGGGAAAATGTTGTAAGTGGAGTGCCTCAAGGCTCTGTACTGGACCTCTGTTTTTATAATATATATAAATGATTTAGATTCAGGTTTGAGTAGCAACATTTGCAAATTTGCCGATGATACGAAAATCGGTAGGGAAATTAATTCGGAGGAGGACTCACTATCACTTCAAGTTGATCTAGATAGGGTTTTGAAATGGTCAAAGGATTGGCAGATGCAGTTTAATGCTGATAAATGTAAAGTTCTGAGGCTAGGTAATGATGATAGAGTTACAAGATACGAGCTAGATGGTGTTGAGATTGCGAAGTCGGATTGCGAAAGGGATCTGGGAGTTATATTAGTAAGAATTTAAAACAAAAGGATCATGCATGAATGTTCGTAATAAGGCAATCGGACACTCGGTTTATTAATCGCAGCGTAAGTAACAAGACACCTGGTGTGTTCTCAAGCTATATCTTGCTCTGGTAGGCCCCATTTAGATTATGCAGTTCAGTTTTGGTCGCCATATTATAGAATGGATAAAATTCACTTGAACGTGTCCAGCGTAGGATGACGAAGTTAATTCCCCAAATTAGAAATCTTTCATATGAAGAAAGATTAACTAAGCTTAATTTGCATTCACTGGAAAGGCGAAGAGTTAGGGGTGACATGATAGAGGTTTACAAGTGGATGAATGGACATAACAAAGGGGATATTAATAGGTATTGAAAGTATCAACACAGACAGAACGCGAAACACATGGGTATAAATTAGATAAGTTTAGATTTAGGAAAGACTTGGGTAAATACTGGTTCAGTAACAGGGTTGTTGATTTGTGGAACCAATTACCACGTAACATGCTGGAGGTGGGTCCCTCGACCCCACAGCATTAAACATTTATCACATTAAACTGCATCTGCCAATCTTTGATCATTTCAAAACCCTATTTAGATAAACTTGAAGTGATAGTGAGTCTCTTCCATGTTAATTTCCATACCGATTTTTGTTTTATGAGTGGGGTCCCAATACAGAGCCTTGAGACACTCCACTTTCAACATTTTCCCACTCTGAATTAACCCCAATTACACTAACTCTCTGTTTCCTTTGGTATAGTATGGTAGACAATGGATAGCACAGCTCCTCTTTGAATTCTTTAAGCACCCTGGCAACAACCTTCATCCGGCCCTGGGGATTTGTTTCGTTCGAGTTTTACTGTTTGTTTAATAATATCATCCCTGGTAACTGTTAGACTAGTCAACCTGTCCTCGTCCCCACCCACATAGACTTGTTCGGCTAAAGGCATATTGTTAAGTTCTTCTTTAGCAAATCAAGATAAATATTAATTAAAAATACTACTCATCTCTTCGTCATTATCCGTTATCTGACCTGTCTCGGTTTTTAATGGACCTATCCATTCCCTAACCTTTGTTCGATATAACTGAAAAAAAAAAACTTTAGGATTTGCCTTTGCTTCGCCTGCTATACGAACTTCATAGTTTCTTTTGCGCTCCTTATCTCTTTTTAACCTAACCTAACCAGTTGTACGAATTCTTGTTCTAAACTGACTTCCCCATTCTTAATCCTTTTGTACAAATCTCTCTTTCTACCTATAAGGTTTTTCAGATCGTTTGTTCTCCATTTCGGGTCGTTTGTATTTGATTTATTCAATTTGTAAGGTATACTACTTTCCTGTGCTTTGCTTAGAATATTTATAAAAGTTATATTTTGAATCCAAATCGAAGCACTTTGAGGGGCCTGCGCTTCGTTGCTCTTCGTTGATTTCCCTTTTGAGTGACCTGCAGGCTCTCCACAGCACTCGTCTTCCAACAAGGCAAAAGAATTTGAAGTCCTTAGGGCGTCTGTAGGCGGCCTTGTCAAGGTCTTCTTAAGACCCCTGTCCGTTACGACTCTCCACGACGAGGTCTTGTTAATATTGGTCTCCTCCTTCGTTTCTTCTCGATGTTTCAGCTGTCGTACCTCCTCTCGTAGTGAATCCATCTCTGCTCTCAGAGTTCCGACTAGATCCATCAGTTCCTTAACTAATCCTTCCATTATTGTTGTAATAATATTACTACAATTGGAGCTCCAGATAACACAACCTCTCACTGTGACTGCGCCTGACTGACTGATAAAAAGAGGAAGGTAAGAATAAGAGGAAGGTAAGAATAAGAGGAAGGTAAGAATAAGAGGAAGGGTAGGAATAAGAGGAAGATAAGAATAAGAGGAGGGTAAGAATAAGAGAAGGGTAAGAATAAGAGGAAGGGTAAGAATAAGAGGAAGATAAGAATAAGAGGAGGGTAAGAATAAGAGGAGGGTAAGAATAAGAGGAGGGTAAGAATAAGAGGAGGGGTAAGAATAAGAGGAAGGTAAGAATAAGAGGAGGGTAAGAATAAGAGGAAGGGTAAGAATAAGAGGAGGTGTAGAATAAGAGGAAGGTAAGAATAAGAGGAAGGTAAGAATAAGAGGAGGGTAAGAAAAGAGGAAGGGTAAGAATAAGAGGAGGGGTAAGAATAAGAGGAAGGGTAAGAATAAGAGGAAGGGTAAGAATAAGAGGAGGGTAAGATAAGAGGAAGGGTAAGAATAAGAGGAAGGGTAAGAATAAGAGGAGGTGTAAGAATAAGAGGAAGGGTAAGAATAAGAGGAGGGTAAGAATAAGAGGAAGGGTAAGAATAAGAGGAAGGTAAGAATAAGAGGAAGGTAAGAATAAGAGGAGGGTAAGAATAAGAGGAGGGTAAGAATAAGAGGAAGGGTAAGAATAAGAGGAGGGTAAGAATAAGAGGAGGGATAAGAATAAGAGGAAGGGTAAGAATAAGAGGAGGGGTAAGAATAAGAGAAGGGTAAGAATAAGAGGAAGGTAAGAATAAGAGGAGGGTAAGAATAAGAGGAAGGTAAGAATAAGAGGAAGGGTAAGAATAAGAGGAGGGTAAGAATAAGAGGAGGGATAAGAATAAGAGGAAGGGTAAGAATAGAGGAGGTAAGAATAAGAGGAAGGGTAAGAATAAGAGGAAGGTAAGAATAAGAGGAGGGTAAGAATAAGAGGAAGGTAAGAATAAGAGGAAGGGTAAGAATAAGAGGAGGGTAAGAATAAGAGGAGGATAAGAATAAGAGGAAGGTAAGAATAAGAGGAAGGTAAGAATAAGAGGAGGTAAGAATAAGGGAAGGTAAGAATAAGAGGAAGGGTAAGAATAAGAGGAAGGGTAAGAATAAGAGGAGGGTAAGAATAAGAGGAGGGTAAGAATAAGAAGAGGGGTAAGAATAGTCTATATTTGTTGTGAATATAGAGACATGCGTGTAAGCCCCCTCAATCTCGGAGGGGGGAGGGGGACCTGCTGGTATGGTGTGAGGTAAACTTGTGTGCAAGGTGTAGGGGTGGAGGGGGACCTGCTGGGTATGGTGTGTGGTAAACTTGTGTGTGGTAGGTTTAGGGGGGAGGGGGACCTGCTGGGTATGGTGTGTGGTAAACTTGTGTGCTAGGTGTAGGGGGGAGGGGGACCTGCTGGGTATGGTGTGTGGTAAACTTGTGTGCAAGGTGTAGGGTGGAGGGGGACCTGCTGGGTATGGTGTGTTGTAAACTTGTGTGCTAGGTGTAGGGGGGGGGGGACCTGCTGGGTATGGTGTGTGGTAAACTTGTGTGCAAGGTGTAGGGGTGGAGGGGGACCTGCTGGGTATGGTGTGTGGTAAACTTGTGTGGTAGGTGTAGGGGGGGGGGGGGACCTGCTGGGTATGGTGTGTGGTAAACTTGTGTGCTAGGTGTAGGGGGGGGGGACCTGCTGGGTATGGTGTGAGGTAAACTTGTGTGCTAGGTGTAGGGGTGGAGGGGGACCTGCTGGGTATGGTGTGTGGTAAACTTGTGTGGTAGGTGTAGGGGGGGGGGACCTGCTGGGTATGGTTGTGGTAAACTTGTGTGCTAGGTGTAGGGGGGAGGGGGGACCTGCTGGGTATGGTGTGTGGTAAACTTGTGTGCTAGGTGTAGGGGGGAGGGGGACCTGCTGGGTATGG
>WNGS01124326.1:104585-142120 GCA_020271785.1 Procambarus virginalis | reverse complement strand
GAAGACAGGTGAAGGGAGGTGAAGGCAGGTGAAGGGAGGTGAAGGCAGGTGAAGGGAGGTGAAGGGAGGTGAGGGCAGGTGAAGGCAGGTGAGGGCAGGTGAAGGGTGGTGAAGGCAGGTGAAGGGTGGTGAAGGCAGGTGAAGGCAGGTGAAGGGAGGTGAGGGCAGGTGAAGGGAGATGAAGGCAGGTGAAGGGTGGTGAAGGCAGGTGAAGGGTGGTGAAGGCAGGTGAAGGGAGATAAAGGCAGGTGAAGGCAGGTGAAGGGAGGTGAGGGCAGGTGAAGGGAGATGAAGGCAGGTGAAGGCAGGTGAAGGGAGGTGAAGGCTGGTGGAGGGTGGTGAAGGCAGGTGAAGGCAGGTGAGGGCAGGTGAAGGCAGGTGAAGGCAGGTGAGGGCAGGTGAAGGGAGGTGAGGGCAGGTGAAGGCAGGTGAAGGCAGGTGAAGGCAGGTGGAGGCAGGTGAAGGCAGGTGAAGGCAGGTGGAGGGTGGTGAAGGCAGGTGAAGGCAGGTGAAGGCAGGTGAAGGCAGGTGAGGGCAGGTGAAGGGAGGTGAGGGCAGGTGAAGGCAGGTGAAGGCAGGTGAAGGCAGGTGAAGGCAGGTGAAGGCAGGTGAAGGCAGGTGGAGGGTGGTGAAGGCAGGTGAAGGCAGGTGAAGGCAGGTGAAGGGAGGTGAGGGCAGGTGAAGGGAGATGAAGGCAGGTGAAGGGTGGTGAAGGCAGGTGAAGGCAGGTGAAGGGAGGTGAAGGCAGGTGAAGGTGGTGAAGGCAGGTGAAGGGTGGTGAAGGCAGGTGAAGGGAGGTGAAGGGAGGTGAGGGCAGGTGAAGGGAGGTGAAGGCAGGTGAAGGCAGGTGAAGGCAGGTGAAGGCAGGTGGAGGGTGGTGAAGGCAGGTGAAGGCAGGTGAGGACAGGTGAAGGCAGGTGAAGGCAGGTGAGGGCAGGTGAAGGGAGGTGAGGGCAGGTGAAGGGTGGTGAAGGCAGGTGAAGGCAGGTGAAGGCAGGTGGAGGGTGGTGAAGGCAGGTGAAGGCAGGTGAAGGCAGGTGAAGGCAGGTGGAGGGTGGTGAAGGCAGGTGAAGGCAGGTGAAGGCAGGTGAAGGGAGGTGAAGGCAGGTGAAGGGTGGTGAAGGCAGGTGAAGGGAGGTGAAGGGAGGTGAGGGCAGGTGAAGGGAGGTGAAGGCAGGTGAAGGCAGGTGAAGGCAGGTGAAGGCAGGTGGAGGGTGGTGAAGGCAGGTGAAGGCAGGTGAAGGCAGGTGAAGGCAGGTGAAGGGAGGAGAGGGCAGGTGAAGGCAGGTGAAGGCAGGTGAAGGGAGGTGAGGGCAGGTGAAGGGAGATGAAGGCAGGTGAAGGCAGGTGGAGGGTGGTGAAGGCAGGTGGAGGGTGGTGAAGGCAGGTGAAGGCAGGTGAAGGCAGGTGAAGGGTGGTGAAGGCAGGTGAAGGCAGGTGAAGGCAGGTGAAGGCAGGTGGAGGGTGGTGAAGGCAGGTGGAGGGTGGTGAAGGCAGGTGAAGGCAGGTGAAGGCAGGTGGAGGGTGGTGAAGGCAGGTGAAGGCAGGTGAAGGGTGGTGAAGGCAGGTGAAGGGTGGTGAAGGCAGGTGAAGGCAGGTGAAGGCAGGTGGAGGGTGGTGAAGGCAGGTGAAGGCAGGTGAAGGCAGGTGGAGGGTGGTGAAGGCAGGTGAAGGCAGGTGAAGGCAGGTGGAGGGTGGTGAAGGCAGGTAAAGGCAGGTGAAGGCAGGTGGAGGGTGGTGAAGGCAGGTGAAGGCAGGTGAAGGGAGGTGAAGGCAGGTGAAGGCAGGTGAAGGGAGGTAAAGGGAAGTGAAGGCAGGTGAAGTGAGGTGAGGGCAGGTGAAGGAAGGTGAAGGGAGGTGAAGACAGTTGAAGGGAAGATATTTTTTTATTTTACATTTAAATTTTAAATTTATTTTTTTTTGGGGGGAGATAATTCCTAGCTCAACCAGGTACTCAAAGCTCAATACACTATGATCACTCATTCCCAAGGGGGCTTCCAACTTAACTTCCCTTATATCCGACTCATTTAGGGTAAATATCAGATCAAGCAAGGCTGGTTCATCCCCTCCTCTCATTCTTATCGGTCCCTTGACGTGTTGACTTAGAAAGTTTCTTGTTGCCAAGTCCAGCAGCTTAGCTCTCCATGTGTCTGGGCGTCCATGTGGGTCTCTGTTCCCCAATCTATCTTCCCATGGTTGAAGTCTCCCATGATTAGAAGTCTGGATCCGTTCCTGCTAGCTACAGAAGCTGCTCTCTCTATTATATTGATGGTGGCCATGTTGTTTCTGTCCTATTCCTGTCTGGGTCTTCTCTCGTTTGGTGGGAGATTATATATAACTACTACTATAATTTTTTTGTCCTCCAATTGCTATGGTACATGTTATGTAGTCAGTGAAACCTTTACAGCCCTGAACAATAATCTCTTCAAATGCCCAGCCTTTTCTTATCAGCAAAGCTACACCACCACCACCTCTCCCTTCTGTCTCTTTCCTCACTACATAGTAATCCTGTGGAAACACTGCATTTGTTATGGTTTTTGTTAGCTTTGTTTCTGTGAGTGCTATTATGTCTGTTTTTTTTAGTGCCCAATCTCCAGTTACCTTGTTTTATTTTGTAATCCCATCTATGTTAGTGTACATTGCCTTGAGCTCACTTTCTTCTGTTCATTCTCTTGTCCACTTCTTGGTGAGCATTCTGCTGATGGATGAAGCTGCTCCCTGGTGCAAAGATTTGTGAGAAAGTTAACAGGTCTCAGAGGCTTGTATGCCAAGGAGGGTGGTGGTGTTGCCCTCCCCTCTGGTGGTGCTGGGATGCTGGTTGTGGGCCCCCCCTCCCCCCTAATCACCTCTGGGAGTGTTGAGTTGGGGAGGCTGTGATTTCCTGGTTTTCTCCTCTCTCCCTGCGCTTCTGCCTTGCTTCTGTCGCCTAGGCTCTCTCCTCCCTCGTCATGTCTCTCTGGAGGAATACTTTTTGTATTCTTTCACATGTTCAGTTAGCTCTTCCTTGCTAGAATATTCTCCTTCATGGTCTCTTTTGCAAACACTATCTTTATCAGGCGGTCTCTGTACTTGTTGTACCAGCCTAACCTGAAAACCTCCTCAATGCTTTGGTCAGCCCCTTCCATCTTTAACTCCTTTAGTATTTTATTCACAGTCTCTCTGTCCTTTTCATTCCATTCTGTCATATTGGAGGCTTCCTGTTCTTTATTACCCACAGCTGCCACTGATCTTCTTCCCAGCAGCAGACTAGTGGACTTTGCTGCTTCCTGCAAGATGGCTGTTTTCATGGCTACCTCTCTCACTGTGGACATTGCTTCTGAGATCTTTTTCAACATTTCTGCAAATGTTGCTTGTACAATGGTATTCCCTTCAAATGAACCATTTCTGTCTTCTCTTTGGATGATTATCTGAGTCTCAGCCTCAGTATTGTTCTCTGTGAGGTTTTTTTTATCTCCTCCTTTGCTGCTGTCAGCTCACTTTGGAGGTTGCTTATTTTATTCTTCATTTCATTCATCTCCTTCCTGATTTCCTGCCAAGCATGAGCGAACACCTCTTTAATTTAAACAAATCCACAAGGGCCATGACGAGGTTTAGAACCTACGTCCGAGATCATCCCAGACGCTGCATTAATCGACTGAGCTACGACATGGTCAAAAAGAGTTGAAACCAGAAGTTGTACCTAACTTACTTGGATATTGCAGCCTCTCCGAGACACGAACCAGGGTTTTACACAACTCCCCCCTGCACTCGAGCTATGTCAATAGGCCGCTCTACCTCTTCACCCTTACTTCATTACACATAGAAATCACAAAAGCGTGATGCATCAATAACAAATCCCAAGGGCAAAAGCCATGTGGATTTGTTCACTGATGCATCACACTATTCTAATGTCTGTGTGTAACCTCCTTCATTCGGTTACCTTTACTTTCCCTGTGCCCTTGGTGCATCTCCCTGCCATGTTTGTTCCTTTTCCTACTATGTTGTGATAGGGGTTAGCCAGGGAGGGGGCAGAAAGAGAGAGAGAGAGAGAGAGAGAGAGAGAGAGAGAGAGAGAGAGAGAGAGAGAGAGAGAGAGAGAGAGAGAGGAGGAGAGAGAGAGAGATGAGGAGGTGAGAGAAAAAGAGAGGTGAGAGTGAGAGAGGTGGAAGAGAGTATGTTACACTGTGCGGGGAGGGGGGGGGGTTCTCCCTAGTGGAGGGTGTTATGGGGGGGGGTGAGGGGGGGATAGGAAGATGCGGGGTAAGGCTTAGAATGGTCAGTCTCACGGTGGTGGTACCAAACCTGTGTGTATTCACCTAGTTGTGCATGCTCCCTACAATGGTAAGCATAATGCTCCCTACAATGGTAAGCATAATGCTCCCTACAATGGTAAGCATAATGCTCCCTACAATGGTAAGCATAATGCTCCCTACAATGGTAAGCATAATGCTCCCTACAATGGTAAGCATAATGCTCCCTACAATGGTAAGCATAATGCTCCCTACAATGGTAAGCTTAATGCTCCCTACAATGGTAAGCTTAATGCTCCCTACAATGGTAAGCCTAATGCTCCCTACAATGGTAAGCCTAATGCTCCCTACAATGGTAAGCCTAATGCTCCCTACAATGGTAAGCCTAATGCTCCCTACAATGGTAAGCCTAATGCTCCCTACAATGGCAAGCTTAATGCTCCCTACAATGGTAAGCTTAATGCTCCCTACAATGGTAAGCCTAATGCTCCCTACAATGGCAAGCTTAATGCTCCCTACAATAGTAAGCCTAATGCTCCCTACAATGGTAAGCCTAATGCTCCCTACAATGGTAAGCCTAATGCTCCCTACAATGGTAAGCCTAATGCTCCCTACAATGGTAAGCCTAATGCTCCCTACAATGGTAAGCCTAATGCTCCCTACAATGGCAAGCTTAATGCTCCCTACAATGGTAAGCCTAATGCTCCCTACAATGGTAAGCCTAATGCTCCCTACAATGGTAAGCCTAATGCTCCCTACAATGGTAAGCCTAATGCTCCCTACAATGGCAAGCTTAATGCTCCCTACAATGGTAAGCCTAATGCTCCCTACAATGGTAAGCCTAATGCTCCCTACAATGGTAAGCCTAATGCTCCCTACAATGGTATGCATAATGCTCCCAACAATGGTAAGCATAATGCTCCCTACAATGGTAAGCCTAATGCTCCCTACAATGGTAAGCTTAATGCTCCCTACAATGGTAAGCATAATGCTCCCTACAATGGTAAGCCTAATGCTCCCTACAATGGTAAGCCTAATGCTCCCTACAATGGTAAGCCTAATGCTCCCTACAATGGTAAGCGTAATGCTCCCTACAATGGTAAGCATAATGCTCCCTACAATGGTAAGCATAATGCTCCCTACAATGGTAAGCCTAATGCTCCCTACAATGGTAAGCCTAATGCTCCCTACAATGGTAAGCGTAATGCTCCCTACAATGGTAAGCGTAATGCTCCCTACAATGGTAAGCTTAATGCTCCCTACAATGGTAAGCGTAATGCTCCCTACAATGGTAAGCATAATGCTCCCTACAATGGTAAGCCTAATGCTCCCTACAATGGTAAGCGTAATGCTCCCTACAATGGTAAGCTTGAGTTTCAGGATAAATAACACTAATAGGTGGTAAGGGTCACGTTAGCACTGTGAGGTAAACACTGTGAGGTAAACACTGTGAGGTAAACTCTGTGAGGTAAACACTGTGAGGTAAACACTGTGAGGTAAACTCTGTGAGGTAAACACTGTGAGGTAAACACTGTGAGGTAAGCACTGTGTGGCAAACACTGTGAGGTAAACACTGTGTGGTAAGCACTGTGAGGTAAACACTGTGAGGTAAGCACTGTGTGGTAAACACTGTGAGGTAAACACTGTGAGGTAAACACTGTGAGGTAAACACTGTGAGGTAAGCACTGTGTGGTAAACACTGTGAGGTAAATACTGTGTGGTAAACACTGTGAGGTAAGCACTGTGAGGTAAACACTGTGAGGTAAACACTGTGAGGTAAACACTGTGAGGAAAAACACTGTGAGGTAAGCACTGTGTGGTAAACACTGTGAGGTAAACACTGTGAGGTAAACACTGTGAGGTAAGCACTGTGTGGTAAACACTGTGAGGTAAACACTGTGAGGTAAACACTGTGAGGTAAGCACTGTGAGGTAAACACTGTGAGGTAAACACTGTGAGGTAAACACTGTGAGGTAAACACTGTGAGGTAAGCACTGTGTGGTAAACACTGTGAGGTAAGCACTGTGAGGTAAACACTGTGAGGTAACACTGTGAGGTAAGCACTGTGTGGTAAACACTGTGAGGTAAACACTGTGAGGTAAACACTGTGAGGTAAACACTGTGAGGTAAGCACTGTGTGGTAAACACTGTGAGGTAAACACTGTCAGGTAAACACTGTGAGGTAAACACTGTGAGGTAAACACTGTGAGGTAAGCACTGTGTGGTAAACACTGTGAGGTAAGCACTGTGAGGTAAACACTGTGAGGTAAACACTGTGAGGTAAGCACTGTGATGTAAGCACTGTGAGGTAAGCACTCTGATGTAAGCACTGTGAGGTAAGCACTCTGATGTAAGCACTGTGAGGTAAGCATTCTCATGTAAGCACTGTGAGGTAAGCACTCTGATGTAAGCACTGTGAGGTAAGCACTCTGATGTAAGCACTGTGAGGTAAGCACTCTGATGTAAGCACTGTGAGGTAAGCACTCTGATGTAAGCACTGTGAGGTAAGCACTGTAAGTTTGTTCTAGTTCTGGTTCTCGAGTTTGGTTCGAGTTAAGCACCGAACCAAAGCTACTACATAGTCACATCAGGAGGAAGACAACAGTGAAGGAACAGGTGATGAAACTTAGAACGGCTGAGGACAGGTTCACAGAGAATGACAAAGAGGTGTGTGAAGAACTCAAGAAGAGGTTCCAGGAGGTCTTTACAATAGAACGAGGTGAGGTCTGTTCACTAGGAGAGGTGGCAGTAAACCAGACGGCCTTGCAGGCGATGAGTCACAATAACGTGGCTAAAGTATGTTGACCAGACCACACACTAGAAGGTGAAGGGACGACGACGTTTCGGTCCGTCCTGGATCATTCTCAAGTCGATTGTGTCGAATCACAATCGACTTGAGAATGATCCAGAACGAACCGAAACGTCGTCGTCCCTTCACCTTCTAGTGTGTGATCTGGTCAACAGACGGCCTTGGAAGGGTTCGAAATTATAAGAGATGAGGTCAAGAGGCATTTGTTGGATCTGGATGTGAGAAAGGCTGTTGGTCCAGACGGCATCTCACCATGGGTATTGAAAGAGTGTGCAGGAGCACTTTGCTTACCACTCTCCATAGTATATAGTAGGTCACTGGAAACGGGAGACCTACCAGAAATATGGAAGATGGCTAATGTAGTCCCAATATACAAAAAGGGTGACAGACAAGAGGCACTGAACTACAGGCCAGTGTCCTTAAATTTTATACCATGCAAGGTGATGGAGAAGATCGTGTGAAAAAACCTAGTAACACATCTGGAGAGAAGAGACTTCGTAACAACCCATCAACATGGGTTCAGGGAGGGTAAATCTTGCCATACACGCTTAATAGAATTCTCTGATCAGGTGACAAAGACTAAGCAAGAAAGAGATGGCTGGGCGGACTGCATTTTCTTGGACTGTTGGAAAGCCTTTTGACACAGTACCCCATAAAAGGCTGATACATAAGTTGGAGAAACAGGCAGGAGTAAATGGTAGGCTGTTCCAGTAGATATGAGAGTACCTAAGCAATAGGAAGCAGAAAGTTACTATGAGGGGGGGGGGAGACATCAGACTAGCGTGATGTCACCAGTGGAGTCCCACAGAGCTCTGTATTCAGACTTATCCTGTTTCTGATATACGTAAATGATCTCCCGGAGGTAAGACTCCTCTCAATGTTTGCTGATGATGCCAAAATAATGAGAAGGATTAAGACAGAGGAGGACTGCTTGAGGTTTCAAGAAGACCTGGACAAACTGAAGGAATGGTCGAACAAACGGTTGTTAGAATTGAACCCAAGCAAATGTAATGTAATGTAGATAGGTGTAGGGAGCAGGAGACCTGATACAAGCTATCATTCGGGAGATGAAATTCTTCTAGAATCAGAGAGAGAGAAAGACCTGGGGGTTGATGTCACGCCAGACCTGTTCCCCCGAGGCCGAGGATTCTGGGATGCTCTTGGACTCAGGTTCAAATCCTCGTCACGGCCCTTGTGGATTTGTTCATTTAAACCCCATGTCGCTGGAAGACAAGAGAGTTAGGGGTGGACATGGTCACCACATTCAAGATTATCAAAGTAATTGATAGGGTAGACAAAGACCGTTTATTTACCACAAGGAGCACACGCACTAGCAGACACAGATGGGAACTGAGTGCCCAAATGAGCCATAGAGACGTTAAAAAGAATTTTGTTAAGTGTGATGTTTGCATATCCCTTTACAGCACGTTACACTATGTTACAAGAATAACAGTAATATTATTTGGTGTTTGTTATATTGAAGACAGACTAAAACTTGCGATGTGCGAGGATAAATATTAATATGAATTGTTTGGAAATAAATGAGGCTATTAGGAGTAATTAGGCGCTAAGGTGAACTATCTAGGATGTTTGCCGCTAATGACGTAAGGAAAATAGTGAAAAAATACATAAAACGCCCATGGTGTTCATAATCATCACTCAAGTCTGGTTCCCGTAATAAAATGGGGTATTGGATAACATTCCGTGATGTCAATAAGGATGGGGATAGAATCAAAATAGTTATACTGGATAGTTACGCTAATCCCTTATTAGGTGACTGATATAATGAAGACGGTCTAAGGCCAACTTTACATTTAAAAAAATATATTTGGGGCTAAGAAATAGATGTTTTCATGTTATGTTACATTATGGTACATTATGTTACAAGAATAACAGCGGATGATGTGTAAGAGTGACGAAGCTATAGCTATGACCCAGGTAAACTCTTCCCTCAACGAGATACAAAACATTTATATGTTATGGATTGAGATTTTTTACGAGTTGGCTGTCTGATTGGCGACGATGTTCTTTTTTTTACTTTCGCGGAATAAACAGATTGATGTGAGCCTCCTTAATCTAGACATTGTTACATGGATGTTGACCACACCACACACTAGAAAGTGAAGGGACGATGACGTTTCGGTCCGTCCTGGTCCATTCTCAAGTCGATAAGTTACATGGATTTCTCTGCTTATATAACTGTTATGTACTGTATAACGGATGAGATGGGAGGTGAATAAGGGGCGGGGTAAGAGAGATGGACTGTCCCCTAAACGAGCCAGTATAGGCTGGTCCTTTAACTGATGCGATGGTACTGATAGGGTTACCGCCTGGAGGAGGCCTGCTGCAGGATTAGTGCACCTCCTGCAGATACCGGTGTGCTGCTGGCAGTGTAGTCTACCTGCAAGTCCTCCGTGGAGCTGCCTACCCGATAACCTCATTGCATTTTTATTTAATACAATATTCCATCTATCTATAAATTCTGCTGAAAATGAGGGGAGGGGAGGGGGCATGGGAGGGCACAACTAACCCATTAATGAGAGTGCTAACCACGCTGAGTTTGTGTTCTAACTCACAACAGTGGTAAATATTTATGTTTCATTATTCTGCCTTGATAATGGTCAAATGCTTCATTTTGTCTTTATACCAAGTAAAAAATGAAAAGATGTAGGGAACATGTTCTCTCATGTTATCCGTAGAACGAATTAAACACATCAACATAACATTTTTAGAATGAATGGTGCGTTTGTGGCAGCGGATGGGGGGGGGGGGGTCAGGCTGACCGCAAGGGAGAGAGCCTGGACCCTGGTGTTGTTGTTGTTGTTGTTGTTGTGTTGTTGTTGTTGTTGTGGTGGTGGTGGTGGTGGTGGTGTCCAGCCCAGGCTCGACATCGATAATTCCAGTTGTTGATGTCAGACGACCTCATACTTAACGGCTAGCAATTGAAAGAATTTTAAAACTAAAAATCTAAGTTCCTCTGTTCAAACACACCGACAATTCCATTGAAATTANTGTGTGGCTGAAGTGTTTCTGCAGGTGAGTGTTGGCTGAATGTGTCTTGGCCGAGTAATCAGAATTCCTCCGTCCGCCCCAAAGATCACTTTTGGGACTTAAAGGATTATTCGCCGCTTTTATGTCGGCTCAATTATGGCGACTCTGAGCCTTATAATTATGGCGACTCGAGCCTTATAATTATGGCGACTCTGAGCCTTATAATTATGGCGGCTGAGCCTTATAATTATGGCGGCTGAGCCTATAATATGGCGACTCTGAGCCTTATAATTATGGCGACTCTGACCTTATAATTATGGCGACCCTGAACTTATAATTATGGCGACTCTGAGCCTTATTATTATGGCGACTCTGAGCCTTATTATTATGGCAACTGAGCCTTATAATTATGGCGGCTGAGCCTTATAATTATGGCGACTCTGAGCCTTATTATTATGGCGACTCTGAGCCTTATAATTATGGCGACTCTGAGCCTTATAATTATGGCGACTCTGAGCCTTATAATTATGGCGACTCTGAGCCTTATTATTATGGCAACTGAGCCTTATAATTATGGCGGCTGAGCCTTATAATTATGGCGACTCTGAGCCTTATTATTATGGCAACTGAGTCTTATAATTATGGTGACTGAGCCTTATAATTATGCCGACTCTGAGCCTTATAATTATGGCGACTCTGAGCCTTACAATTATGGCAACTCTGAGCCTTATAATTATGGCAACTCAGCCTTATAATATGAATAAGTGACCCGGAAGGAGCACAAAATGCCCTAATATATAACCCGACTAAAACAGCCAAGCATACACCACCAAATTAATTTAGCGTAAATATAACTTTTAACATTAATGCCATTTTATGCGCGACTTACTGTGAACTAAGTTATAACTTAGTTTTTAACTATGAACTTTATTCGAAGCCGGCGTATTAAGATGGAGGTTAACAGTGAATGTTGGCCGCGAGGACAGGTTTACGACGGGTAAATCAAGGAGTTTATCGAGTCAAGCGTTCGAGACATACACTCACAATTTCTCTTACTTTAAAGCAGTAATCAAGCAAGATTTTGCTCGTAAGGTTTGCAATAATTGTTTACTATTTATACTGTATTTGCAACAATTAGTTATAATTTTTGTTTTTAATGTGATTCTTCGTGTTGTGTGATGATTTTTTGAGTGTAACCGATGCATTTTTGAGTGCATCTATTGTATTTTTCTGCGCTATGGGGTTCTGTCAATTGTACTCACCTAGTTGTGCTTGCGGTGGTTGAGCTCTGGCTCCTTGGTCCCGCCTCTCAACTGTCAATCAACAGGTGTACAGATTCCTGAGACTATTGGGCTCTATCATATCTACACTTGAAACTGTGTATGGAGTCAGCCTCCACCACATCACTGCCTAATGCATTCCATCTGTTAACTACTCTGACACTGAAAAAGTTCTTTCTAACGTCCCTGTGGCTCATTTGGGTACTCATTTTCCACGTGTGTCCCCTTGTTCGCGTACCACCTGTGTTAAGCAGTTTATCTTTATCTACCCTGTCAATTCCACTGAGAATTTTGTAGGTAGTGATCATGTCTCCCCTTTACTATCGTCCAGTATCGTGAGATGTATTTCCCGCAGCCTTTCCTCGTAACTCATGCCTCTTAGTTCTGGGACTAGTTTAGTGGCATATCTCTGAACTTTTCCAGCTTCGTCTTGTGCTTGACAAGGTACGGGCTCCATGCTGGGGCTGCATACTCCAGGATTCGTCTTACATATGTGGTGTACAAGATTCCGAATATACAGAACCTTGTATAGACAGTCCTTTATATAGATGTCAGATGTATAGTTGTGGTGGTGTATGTTGTATAGTTGTGGTGCTGTATGTTGTATAGTTGTGGTGCTGTATGTTGTATAGTTGTGGTGGTGTATGTTGTATAGTTGTGGTGGTGTATGTTGTATAGTTGTGGTGGTGTATGTTGTATAGTTGTGGTGGTGTATGTTGTATAGTTGTGGTGCTGTATGTTGTATAGTTGTGGTGCTGTATGTTGTATAGTTGTGGTGCTGACTGTTGTATAGTTGTGGTGCTGACTGTTGTATAGTTGTGGTGCTGACTGTTGTATAGTTGTGGTGCTGACTGTTGTATAGTTGTGGTACTGTATGTTGTATAGTTGTGGTGCTGTATGTTGTATAGTTGTGGTGGTGTATGTTGTATAGTTGTGGTGGTGTATGTTGTATAGTTGTGGTGCTGTATGTTGTATAGTTGTGGTGCTGACTGTTGTATAGTTGTGGTGCTGACTGTTGTATAGTTGTGGTGCTGACTGTTGTATAGTTGTGGTACTGTATGTTGTATAGTTGTGGTGCTGTATGTTGTATAGTTGTGGTGGTGTATGTTGTATAGTTGTGGTGCTGACTGTTGTATAGTTGTGGTGCTGACTGTTGTATAGTTGTGGTGCTGACTGTTGTATAGTTGTGGTGCTGACTGTTGTATAGTTGTGGTGCTGACTGTTGTATAGTTGCGGTGCTGACTGTTGTATAGTTGTGGTGCTGACTGTTGTATAGTTGCGGTGCTGACTGTTGTATAGTTGTGGTGCTGACTGTTGTATAGTTGTGGTGCTGACTGTTGTATAGTTGTGGTGCTGACTGTTGTATAGTTGTGGTGCTGACTGTTGTATAGTTGTGGTGCTGACTGTTGTATAGTTGTGGTGCTGACTGTTGTATAGTTGTGGTGCTGACTGTTGTATAGTTGTGGTGCTGACTGTTGTATAGTTGTGGTGCTGTATGTTGTATAGTTGTGGTGCTGACTGTTGTATTGTAGCGGACAGTACTATAAGTGGAGGCTCCTGGCGACCTCACCAGTATGTAGTATATTGGCACTGCCCGGGTCTGTCTGTCTCCCATCTATCTATCCCTCCATCTATCTACTTATCTGTCCGTCTGTCTACTAATCTGTCTATGCACCTATCCATTTATTCATATATCTACTCATGCATCCATCTATCTCTCAATCAGTCCATCTATTTTCAAGTAATCCATCTATTAATTCATCTATCAATCTGTCTATCTGTTCATGTATCACCCATTTATTTATTCTTCAATTCATCTAGTTATCCATTTATCAATTCATCTATTCATTCATCTATCCATTCATCAATACATCGATTTATCTATCCATACATCTTTCTGTCAATCTATCCATATATCTATACATCTATCGTCGACTGGGGCTTCAGTGAAAGGGTATCAACCTCCAAGAATAACAACTTTCATATGATACAATTCATACATAATATTTTACACATGAACTGTGTATATTCTCCTGTTCGTCGTGATGTATAATGGGCGAGTGAGAGGAAGCATCCACGGAAAGGTTGATATACGCTGCATAATGTCTTTACAACTTCTAGGAATACAAACCTTTGCTCAAAATTATCGGCCGTGAAGGACTATCAACCTTATGGGTTTTGAGCAGCCCATATAAACACGGTTAGCTTGTGTTACTGATTTTATAACACTGTATATCACGCTGTACAAATATTATACTGATCAAACTGTTCAACACTGGTGGGACGCGAACAAGGGGATACAGGTGGAGACTGAGTACCCATATGAGCCACAGGGACGTAAGAAGGAACTTTTTCAGTGTCAGAGTAGTTAACAGATGGAATGCATTAGGCAGTGATGTGGTGGAGGCTGACTCCATACACAGTTTCAAGTGTAGATATGATAGAGCCCAATAGGCTCAGGAACCTGTACACCAGGTTCCTGAGCCTACTGGGACTAAAGAGCGGAACCTACACCCAGCAAGCTTAACAAGGTGAGTACAACTAGGTGAGAACACACACCCAGTCCGCCCCCACCATGAACTACTCAGTTACAGAGTAATTAATAATAATTAACTTGTCAGGAATGCACGGGGCAAGATTAATATGCTCCACCAATGAACTCAAACACAATTTCTAATTTACAGAAAGGAGGAAGTGTTAAATGTATCCAATAAAGTTATATATGGTGTGGTGGGAAGATCCCCGCACCCCCCCCTGGGCCGAGGCCCTGGCTAGGGTGCACAAGGTGTGAACAAGCCTTAACTGGTCACCCTGTTCACCCAGCAGTAACTCGGGAGGCAGGTGTATGGAGGGTCGTAATCCCGGGACCAAAAGGGGGATAAATCTTAGGTTAAGGTGTGTGGGTGTGGGTGGGGGGGTGTGGGTGTGGGGGTGTGGGTGTGGGTGTGGGGGTGTGGGTGTGGGGGTGTGGGGTGTGGACCAGGTCAAGTGTGGTCACAAGTCATGTGCTCCTGTTTGCACATGTGTACAGGTTTGGTGGTCACTAATACTTGTAAACATTATATCAATAATGATCAATAACATATCAGTGTATTGCTGTGACCATTACTGTGGTGTGTCACCAGGTGGTGTAGAGGTCAACAATGGTGCCGTGACCTGTGGTGTGTCACCAGGTGGTGAAGAGGTCAACAATGGTGCCGTGACCTGTGGTGTGTCACCAGGTAGTGTAGAGGTCAACAATGGTGCCGTGGCCTGTGGTGTGTCACCAGGTAGTGTAGAGGTCAACAATGGTGCCGTGACCTGTGGTGTGTCACCAGGTGGTGTAGAGGTCAACAATGGTGCTGTGACCATTACTGTGGTGTGTCACCAGGTGGTGTAGAGGTCACCAATGGTGCCGTGACCTGTGGTGTGTCACCAGGTCTTGTAGAGGTCAACAATGGTGCCGTGACCTGTGGTGTGTCACCAGGTCTTGTAGAGGTCAACAATGGTGCCGTGACCTGTGGTGTGTCACCAGGTCTTGTAGAGGTCAACAATGGTGCCGTGACCTGTGGTGTGTCACTAGGTAGTGTAGAGCTCAACAGTGGTGCCGTGACGTGTGGTGTGTCACCAGGTGGTGTAGAGGTCACCAATGGTGCTGTGACCTGTGGTGTGTCACCAGGTCTTGTAGAGGTCAACAATAGTGCTGTGACCTGTGGTGTGTCACCAGGTCTTGTAGAGGTCAACAATGGTGCCGTGACCTGTGGTGTGTCACCAGGTAGTGTACAGGTCGACAATGGTGTCGTGACCTGTGGTGTGTCACTAGGTAGTGTAGAGGTCAACAACGGTGCCGTGACCTGTGGTGTGTCACCAGGTCTTGTAGAGGTCAACAATGGCGCCGTTACCTGTGGTGTATCACCAGGTCTTGTAGAGGTCACCAATGGTGCCGTGACCTGTGGTGTATCACCAGGTCTTGTAGAGGTCAACAATGGTGCCATGACCTGTGGTGTATCACCAGGTCTTGTAGGTCAACAACGGTGCCGTGACCTGTGGTGTGTCACCAGGTGTTGTAGAGGTCAACAATGGTGCCATGACCTGTGGTGTGTCACCAGGTGGTGTAGAGGTCAACAATGGTGCCGTGACCTGTGGTGTATCACCAGGTCTTAGAGGTCAACAATGGTGCCATGACCTGTGGTGTGTCACCAGGTTGTAGAGGTCACCAATGGTGCCGTGGACCTGTGGTGTATCACCAGGTCTTGTAGAGGTCACCAATGGGCCGTGACCTGTGGTGTGTCACCAGGTCTTGTAGAGGTCACCAACGGTGCCGTGACCTGTGGTGTGTCACCAGGTGGTGTTGAGGTCAACAACGGTGCCGTGACCTGTGTGTGTCACCAGGTGGTGTAGAGGTCACCAATGGTGCCGTGACCTGTGGTGTGTCACCAGGTGGTGTAGAGGTCACAATGGTGCCGTGGCCTGTGGTGTCACCAGGTCTTGTAGAGTCAACAATGTGGCCGTGACCTGTGGTGTGTCACCAGGTCTTGTAGAGGTCACCAATGGTGCCGTGACCTGTGGTGTGTCACCAGGTCTTGTAGAGGTCACCAATGGTGCCGTGACCGTGGAGTGTCACCAGGTCGTGTACACGCTACANATGGTGATAATGATGAGCTAGCCGGACGAAAGTTAATGGTGACATGCAGACACCACTCAAAATCTTTAGCTACATACTGTTAGGTAGGGACATTTAACCTCAAAGTGAGGTAGAGTTTAATTTAGCCAGAATTCAGGCTATACTCAATATTAATTATCAACTAATGAACAAGTATCCCAGCTTCATTAGTAATATTCAATCAAGTCCTATGAAATTTGGACTTAAAGCTAACATGGCTACTCCTGAGCAATTAAGGAGAACCTATATTGGCCTCAAAGGCCATTTAACTAGACTAATTAATAAGTCTGATGACTTGTCCAAGGCAACTCCCATTGATTACTATCTACTAGAATCATCAGTGAGAGTAGCTAATCTTAAGTTTGATCAAGTTAAATCTGCAAGTCAGTCTTATCTTAACTCACTGAATGCTACTGAAACTGATCTAGAGGAATTAGATCAAATTGTAGCAAATATTTCCAGTACGAAGATGAGACTCAAGATAATTTGATGTACTATCCAGTATAGTAAACCATCAATCCAATACAAATTCTACTATGTCTCAATCCAGTAATCAATTACCTGAGGTTCGTCTACCTACTTTAGACTTACCTACATTTGCAGGGCTGGATGAAGAAAATTGGGACACATTTTGGACTTCATTTGAAGTTCATATCCATAACAGGTCTTATCTTGACCCAATTTCTAAATTTTCATACCTGATTAGTCTTCTCAAAGGGGAAGCTAAAAAGGTTATAAATAACTTAGCTCTCACTGAGAGTAATTATGTGGAAGCTATAAAACTGCTGAAGTTGAATTATTGCAACCAGGAGTTAAGTATAGCTAACCTTTATTACCAATTGCTAGATCTGAATGCACCAAGTAACAGACCAGACTCACTTCAAAGCTTCAGGCTAGAAGCAGAGTCTCTAGTGAAGGCCTTAGGTACTAAAGTTGATGTACCAGCTTCAGAATGGTCAATCAAGTTACTTTTGCAGAGGAAATTGCCTCAAAATATCTTAGCAGAAATATGCTCACATTATAAAACCGAGTTTCTCACTCTCGAGCAAATATTCGAGGGGCTGAGAATAACAGTTAACAGGTTGAAGACTCATGATAAGATTAAACCTGAGTCTAAATTACCTAACATTGACATCTCAGTCAAACCCAAATTGACTTTGAATAAATCCAATAAATCTAAGCCTAAGACTACTCCATCCACTGGAAAGGGAGTGGTAGTGTAGGTATTTATACTGTATCTCCCTCTGACACTGCAACTGATGTGTCTACTAAAAGGACAAATTCAGTCAGAGAGAGAAGGTGCCTGTTCTGCGATCAAGAACATCTCACCTACAAATGTACGGTTTATCCTAACTTTAATACCAGGATTAAACAACTTCAAGAATTACACAGATGCACCAAGTGCATGGGTTCTCATGAACCCAGTAAATGTGTTGTGCAGCTACGGTTATGCAGTAGATGCCACAAAGGTGTACATCATTATGCCTTATGTAGAACAATTTCTACCCAATCTGTGACACCTGGGAAGAATTCTATGAATTCTACCACAGTACAATATTGCAAGGTACATCAGGAAATAAGTGTACTTGCTACTGAGTCAGGCAATAATACCACTCTGCCTACAGCTCAACTTAAACTAATAGACAAGAAATCTAGAGTTAACACTAGAGGTCTCTTTGATCAGGGATCACAGAAAACCTTCATCACGCAACAATTAGTTGAGCAGTTAAAATTAAAACCTGCCAAAAGTGTGAGACTGAATATTTCTGGGTTCTTGACTAATAGTGGACCTCGTGAATACCAAGTAGTCAAGGTATTAGTGAGACTTGGATCTTCTACTAGTCCAATACAAGCGGTAGTAGTTGATAAACTGCCTTCAGACCTGCAGGTCACAGGACTAGCTCGCACTGCGAGATATCTTAAACGAAACCGCATGAGGCTAGCAGATCACAAAATAAATTCTGACTGCCTCACAGATGTTGGTATACTTATAGGCGCTGACCATTATTATAAATTTATAACTGGATGCACCAGACAACACGGAATGAATTTGTTGTCATCTGCTGGAGGCAAGTTGCTTACTGGACCGGTGCTTTTCCAACAAAAAACAGCGTCAACCAACAAACAAGATAACAATGCAATAGTGGCGTGACTAGGCTTGGAACAGTCACCCCTACATTTCAGAGAAATATCTGAAGATATGAGTCTGATCCACCTGTACATCGTTTGTGGGATTTAGACACTTTAGGTATTGTCCCTGAACAACCAAGTCCTGATGATATGTGGACTTACCAGCAATATCTGGATACAGTTGTCTATAAAGACAAACAATACTGGGTGAGATTGCCATGGAAGTTGAATCATCCACAACTTCCAGTTAATTATTTCATGGCAGCCTCTCAATTACAGTCACAATTAATACGGCTGAAAAACAGCCAGATAAATTAAATATGTACCATCAATTAATTCAGCAACAACTCAACAGTAAATTTATTGAAGTTGTTGATAATGATGACCGAAAAACAGGTCACTATTTACCCCATCACGCTGTGTTGAAAGATTCATTGACAACACCAATACGTATTGTTTTCAACTGTAGTGCCAAAGTGAAGGCAAAGCGTGTCTTTGAATGAATGTCTCCAAACGGGACCTAGCCTAACACAAAGGCTACATGATGTACTGTTACGATTCCGTACTGGTATTTTTGCTTATACTGCTGATATCAGTAAAGCTTTCCTTAGAGTAGGCTTGCAAGAGGAGGATCGTAATTACACCAAATTTCTCTGGATTAAAGATCCCCAGGATCCTGACAGTGATGTCATAACCTATCGGTTTGCCTCTGTGCTTTTCGGAGCGACTTCCTCACCGTTTCTACTTCAAGCCACATTAGATACACATTTGAAGAAGTCAAATAGCCCTTATAAGGCAGAGATCAGTGACAACTTGTATGTCGATAATTTCCAGGGAACTACTAATGATAAATCCAAATTGGTAGAAATTTACCATGAGGCTAACCGTGAGTTATTAGGAGCCAATATGCCACTACAATCATGGGCCTCAAACAATAAATCATTAAACCAGATAATCGAGAAAGAATTTCCAGGTTATCAGGTGCCTAATCAATTAAAAGTTCTGGCGTGGAATGGAACACAGGTACTGACGAGATGAATGTCAAGTCAGTACAAACCAATATTCATCCTTACCATGAGAAAATTACTCTCATATGTCAGTCACCATTGAGAAGTCAATACAACATAATCGAATTAGGCTTAGTCCTATAATGGGCAAACTCCTAATGCAGGATGCTGGCAGAAACATATGGGATGGGATGATCCGTTGCCAATTGAGTTGCAAGAGAAATGGCAAATACTCGCAGCGGATTTCAATCAATTAGGTGTTTTGAAATTTCCTCGTAATGCTTCAGGACAAAACTTACCTACAAATTTGCACATTTTTTGCGATGCCTCTGGCAAAGCATATGGCGCTGCAGCCTACTTAGTCAATAGTGCACAATCAATTTTACTCACATCTAAAGCAAGAGTTGCTCCAATCAAGAAGAGATCTTTACCTCAAATGGAGTTAACTGCATTGCTAGTGGGAGTAAGATTGGCTCATTGCCTGACCAAGACACTCAATAATATTCACTTTGGTGAGATCGTAGTGTGGTCAGACAATGAGGCAGTCTTACAATGGGTAAGAAATAACAATAATAAAACTCCCTACGTTAGTAATCGCGTTAGGGAAATTCATGAATTATCTGCTGGATATAAATTCAGACATGTCCCCACTAAGGACAATCCTGCAGATTACTTATCAAGAGGTTTAACATTTAAACAGCTAAGCAAGTCTTCGATGTGGTTTAATGGACCTTCATGGCTTGTTAGTGGTCAGTGGCCCAAACAGAAACCACAAGTCATAGTGACCAGTATCACTACTCCCATGAAAGACCCAGAACCTCATCGAGTCTCGGCTATTAATCCTCACAATTATTCTAACTTGAGTAAGTTATTAAGAGTGACAGCACATGTGTTTGACTTTCTTGCTAAGATAGGAATCAAGCATAAGTTTCCCAATCCTATCATCTACTGGATCAAACGTGCACAACAAGAGACATATGGAAGTGAATATGAAAATCTTCCAGATAAATTAACCAAGTCTCTAGGTATCTGGTATGATACCAACACTCATAATATATTAAGGTGTGGAGGACGTTTGCTTCATGCAAAAATTGATTTGGACACAAAGAATCCAATCCTTCTACCACGTCACCACATTATTACAAAACTTCTAGTTTTACATCACCATCAATATGGTACTTTGCATGGTGGAGTGTTAGACACTCTCACCGACCTCAGACAGAAATATTGGCTTCCTCAAGGTCGTCAAACTGTCAAATCAATTATTAAGTTCTGTATAATCTGCAACGCTACGATGCTCGAGTGTGTCCTTACCCAGGACCTCCACCACTCCCTAAAGAGAGGGTAGTTCATCTTCGTCCGTTTGAGACCACTGGTGTCGATTACACAGGAGCCTTGCTTCTCACTGGCAATCCGGATAAGATACCAGTGAAAGCTTATATTTGCCTCTTCACATGTGCTACCACACGAGGCGTACATTTAGAAGTGACTTCTGACATGAGTGCTGAAGCCTTCATCCAAGCTTTTCGTAGATTTGCAGCTCGCAGATCCTGTCCCAAACTCATGATATCTGATAATGGCTCAAATTTTGTGGCAGGAGAAGCCTGCTTACGAGAGATATGGAATCATCCAGAAGTGCAGTCTGTCATGCAGAGACGACAATGCCACTGGAAATTTATTGCTCCCAGAGCCCCCTGGCAAGGTGGGTTCTACGAACGAATGATAGGGACTGTCAAGAAGTGTTTAAGGAAGACCTTGCATCGACAGAAAATTAGTTACTCAGAACTCCAAACACTCGTCGTGGAAATTGAGGCGCGAGTCAACAATCGCCCATTAACTTATCTATCAGATGATTTCTCACAGAGAGAGCCTCTGAGTCCCTCGCATTTAATACATGGAGGCCTGCTGAGCCCTCTGATACCTTTGGCAGAAGAGGACCCCGTCGATCCTTCCTATGTAACCAGGAGTGACTTAGTACAAAGTTACCAACATCTCTCAAGAGTAATTGAAAGGTGGAATGAGGTGTGGACTCGAGAGTACCTCACCGCTCTACGAGAGTACCACTATGGAGCTTCGAGCCCCTATAATAAAGTACAACTTAAACCAGGAGACCTAGTATTAGTTGACAGTGATGGACCAAGGTCAGAATGGCCTATAGGCAAAATTGTTGCAATCCACCCAGATCACCAAGGCATCCTGAGAGTAGTACGAGTTTTGTGCAAAGGCACTACTACTCTAAAGACATTAGAGAAGTTGGTACCTCTCGAATTAGCAGAACGAGAGTGTTTATCAGAACCAGCTTCAACAGTTTCCGAGGACAACAATTCTGATCCACCGAGCACCCGCCCCACTAGAGCAGCTGCTCAACAATGTAAAAGGAAACTACAAGCCTATTATAGCTCTGACTAAGAGCAAATAATTTTTCATCCAATTTGAGTGATCATGATGATACTGTGTTGTGATGTGTAGTAACTAATCAGCTACAAGTCACAATGACCCAGACATTCACCTCACAGTAGAGTCTCAGTTACTTGAATTGTATGATTCAATCATTAACTTGTGTAAACTATTAATTATGACATTAAATTTTCATGTCTTAAATTCTTGTATGTCCTTGACACTTACGGGACATCCGTTATGTGTGTACTAACATACTAACCTTAATACTAACTTCGGGATAGGTACGTCAGTACTCAACATGACACTGCGACCCGAGTTTTCTCCCCTCGGAGTTATGTTGGAAATTTCCAACACTTATCATCTATTATTATATTATAATAAATTACCATTACCTTACTAATTGCAGTAGTTCTTAACACCACTAACAGTAGTGTTAATATAATTTAATCTGAGCATATTGCTGATAATATGACTCCTGATAATGTAAATCGAGAGTTATTAATTGAAATTATTTAGTAACAGTTTTTATTCTGTTACGATCGAATGCTCTGGAGAAGTATAAATAACATCTCCATTTCTCGCTAGAGATCATTTATCGAGAATATAATAATTATTAAATCCCTATAATTGCAACCCAGTTCATATTATCGCATTTCATCCATAATTGCGCGGAAAAGAATAATTCGTGTTTAATAATTTCCGTGGTGAATGCGAGAGCGGGGAGGGAGGGAGGGAGGCGGCGACGCCATTACTCAACAAGGCTTGGTCACGAGGCAGCGTGGGTGAGGCACATGGCAGTTGCTGGGAATTCTTATCGACAAGAATTACGTTGATACCCAGTTAATAAGTGAAATTTACTTGCCTATGTGTTCTCTAGTGCCTCGTCAGTTAATAACGCGTCAACAATTAGAACCAGGACTCGTAATTAAGTGTGCACAGCAGTGAACATTGAGACTGGCAGACGCGAATTTCGGCAGACCTCAGTACTCTGTTACGCTCACATAAGTATTTTCCTAGTTTTGGTGCATCAGAGTAGGTAGTACATTTGTGAGTAGTTTGTCGTCAGGAAGAATGAACATCAAAAATAACATGTTAGTACTGTTTATCACTCATCTCAGTTTCATGAATATCTGAACATAACTTGTAGCCTAGTCAATCGCTACTTTACATTCCTTTGCTTACAGCGTGTATTTGAGGTGCCAGCAAGATTCTCATCAATCGTGTTATTTACCTCGAGTTCTTTCTCTATGGGGATTCCGTGACCAGGAGGACGAATGATGAACTGGCGTTAGAAATCGTCTTACAGCTAAGACACATTTTTCATATAAATTTATTCAATTTGATTATTGATTCTATATAATTCATACAATTTTCTATTGAATAATTATTGCCAGATTTGGTAATTAATGTTATGCTCTAACTGTGCTCAATATTTATGCTCAGTGATTAATGATGATTAATGATCATAATGATTATAATTTGATTACCATATATTTGAATATATTGTAGTTAGATTTACCATGTTATTAATACCACAATGAACTAGTGACGAACCACACTGGTTCCTAGATATATATGAACTTCTAGAAATAACCCCCCAATGTTGATATTTGAGGCTTTGGCTTTAATTAATAATTACAGTCTTCATTTATTTCAAGTGATTATTCATTAAATGAGTTTCCATAGACACTGGTTCTCTAGTGTCATTCAAATAATCACTTTTATTTGTTTTTCCTCTTTTCTCAAAAGTGGGTGGTCCTTCGAGTTATTTCAATACAATAATTAAATAAATTTAATTTCTGAGTTCAAGCCCCAGATACCCAACAGGTGGTGGTGTTAACCTCCCCTCTGGTGTTGCTGGGATGTTGGTTTTGGGTTCCCCTCTTGTCTCTGGGACTGTTGTGTTGGTGGCTGTGATTTCCTGGTTTACTCCTCTCTCCCTGCGCTTCCTCCTTGCCTCTACTGCCCTGGCTCTGTCCTCCTTCTTCCTGTCCCTCTGCAGGAATACTTTTTTGTATCCCTCCACATACTGCAGATGACTCTTCCTTTCGAGAATTTCCTCCTTCGTGGCTTCGTTTGTAAACACCACCTTTACAAGTCGGTCTCTGTCCTTGTTGTACCAGCCCAACCTGAAAACCTTCTCAATGTTTTGTTCAGCCCCTTCCATCTGTAACCCCATCAGTAGCCCATGTACTGCCTATCTATCCTTGCTATTCCATTCTTGCCTGTTGGATCCTTTCTGTTCTTTGATGACTACATCTACTACTGATCTTTTTCTCTCCAGCAGCTGAATGGTGCACCTTGCTGCTTCCTGTGAGGTAGCTGCCTGCATGGCTACCTCCCTCACTGTGGCCATTGCTTCTGAGCTCATTCTCAGTCTTTCCGCAAATGTTTCAGGTACAGAGGCATTTTCTTCCAATGTAACATTCCCACCTTCCCTTTGGATGATAATCAGATGCTCGGTCTCTTTATTTTTCTTTGTGAAGGATTTGATCTCCTCCCTTGTTGATGTCAGCTCACTTTGCAGGTTGTTAATTGTAATCCTCATTTCATGTATCTCCCTCCTGAATTCCTCCAGAACTTGGGTTAACATTTCCTTGGTTTGGTCACTTTGACTATTCCCTGTGTCCCTGTTGCGTCCTCCTGCCATTTTGTCCCTTGTCAAGAGAGAGAGTAAGATAGGGAGAGAGCAAGAGAGAGAGAGAGAGAGAGAGAGAGAGAGAGAGAGAGAGAGAGAGAGAGAGAGAGAAAACAGAGAGAGAGAGAGAGAAAACAGAGAGAACGAGAAAGAGGGAGGGTGGTGTGCGTGTGATGAGAGTTAAGAGGAGGTGGGTGAGGTGTTGTCTTCAGATTACGGCAGGTAAGAGAGGGGGTGGATTATGAGTGAGGTTTTATCCCCTTTCCACAAAAGGTGTTAATCCTTTCTAGCCTGACTGTATGTATGTGTGTGTGTGTGCGAGTGCGTGTGTGTTTGTTTTTGCATGTGCGTGCGTGTGTGCTTGCAAACGTATGTGTGCATGCGTGCTTGTGTTATGGGGGTCCCGTAGAATGTCAACCTCTACCCAAAATGAGCTACTTTAATATTTTAAATGTATATGATATACTAAACAAGAATTTGATATTTTACCTCACTCTGTACACCTGTACTCACCTAATTGTGCTTGCGGGGGTTGAGCTTTGGCTCTTTGGTCCCGCCTCTCAACTGTCAGTCAACTGGTGTACAGATTCCTGAGCCTACTGGGCTCTATCATATCTACATTTGAAACTGTGAATGGAGTCAGCCTCCACCACATCACTTCTTAGTGCATTCCATTTACTAACTACTCTGACACTGAAAAAGTTCTTTCTAATGTCTCTGTGGCTCATTTGGGTACTCAGCTTCCACCTGTGTCCCCTTGTTCGCGCCCCTCCAGTGTTGAATAGTTCATCCTTGTTTACCCGGTCAATTCCCATGAGGATTTTGTAGGTTGGATCATGTCCCCCCTTACTCTTCTGTCTTCCAGTGTCGTAAGTTGCATTTCCCACAGCCTTTCCTCATAACTCATGCCTCTTAGTTCTGGGACTAGTCTAGTAGCATGCCTTTGGACTTTTTCCAGCTTCGTCTTGTGCTTGACAAGGTACGGGCTCCATGCTGGGGCCGCGTACTCCAGGATTGGTCTTACATATGTGGTGTACAAGATTCTGAATGATTCCTTACACAGGTTCCTGAACGCCGTTCTGATGTTAGCCAGCCTCGCATATGGCGCAGACGTTATTCTCTTTATGTGTACTCACCTAGTTGTACTCACCTAGTTGTGCTTGCGGGGGTTGAGCTCTGGCTCTTTGGTCCCACCTCTCAACCGTCAATCAACAGGTGTACAGTTTCCTGAGCCTATTGGGCTCTATCATATCTACACTTGAAACTGTGTATGGAGTCAGCCTCCACCACATCGCTTCCTAATGCATTCCATTTGTCAACCACTCTGACACTAAAAAAGTGTGTGTGTGTGTGTGTGTGTGTGTGTGTGTGTGTGTGTGTGTGTGTGTGTGTGTGTGTGTGTGTGTGTGTGTGTGTGTGTGTGTGTGAGTGTGTGTGTGTGTGTGTGTGTGTGTGTATGTAGTGTGTGTACAGGTGTGGCAGGGTGATACTGAGTGTGTGACTGCAGGTGTGGCAGGGTGATACTGAGTGTGTGACTGCAGGTGTGGCAGGGTAATACTGAGTGTGTGACTGCAGGTGTGGCAGGGTAATACTGAGTGTGTGACTGTAGGTGTGGCAGGGTAATACTGAGTGTGTGGCTGCAGGTGTGGCAGGGTAATACTGAGTGTGTGACTGCAGGTGTGGCAGGGTAATACTGAGTGTGTGACTGCAGGTGTGGCAGGGTGATGTTGCGTGTGTGACTGCAGGTGTGGCAGGGTAATACTGAGGGTGTGACTGCAGGTGTGGCAGGGTGATACTGAGTGTGTGACTGCAGGTGTGGCAGGGTAATACTGAGTGTGTGACTGCAGGTGTGGCAGGGTAATACTGAGTGTGTGACTGCAGGTGTGGCAGGGTAATACTGAGTGTGTGACTGCAGGTGTGGCAGGGTAATACTGAGTGTGTGACTGCAGGTGTGGCAGGGTAATACTGAGTGTGTGACTGCAGGTGTGGCAGGGTAATACTGAGTGTGTGACTGCAGGTGTGGCAGGGTAATACTGAGTGTGTGACTGCAGGTGTGGCAGGGTGATACTGAGTGTGTGACTGCAGGTGTGGCAGGGTGATACTGAGTGTGTGACTGCAGGTGTGGCAGGGTGATGTTGTGTGTGTGACTGCAGGTGTGGCAGGGTAATACTGAGTGTGTGACTGCAGGTGTGGCAGGGTGATACTGAGTGTGTGAGTGCAGGTGTGGCAGGGTGATACTGAGTGTGTGAGTGCAGGTGTGGCCGGGTGATACTGAGTGTGTGAGTGCAGGTGTGGCAGGGTGATACTGAGTGTGTGAGTACAGGTGTGGCAGGGTGATACTGAGTGTGTGAGTGCAGGTGTGGCAGGGTGATACTGAGTGTGTGAGTACAGGTGTGGCAGGGTGATACTGAGTGTGTGACTGCAGGTGTGGCAGGGTGATACTGAGTGTGTGACTGCAGGTGTGGCAGGGTGATGTTGCGTGTGTGACTGCAGGTGTAGCAGGGTAATGTTGCGTGTGTGACTGCAGTTGTGGCAGGGTGATACTGAGTGTGTGACTGCAGGTGTGGCAGGGTGATGTTGCGTGTGTGACTGCAGGTGTGGCAGGGTGATACTGAGTGTGTGAGCGCAGGTGTGGCAGGGTGAAACTGAGTGTGTGACTGCAGGTGTGGCAGGGTGATACTGAGTGTGTGACTGCAGGTGTGGCAGGGTGATACTGAGTGTGTGACTGCAGGTGTGGCAGGGTGATACTGAGTGTGTGACTGCAGGTGTGGCAGGGTGATACTGAGTGTGTGACTGCAGGTGTGGCAGGGTGATACTGAGTGTGTGACTGCAGGTGTGGCAGGGTGATGTTGCGTGTGTGTGTGTGTGCAGGTGTGCCAGGGTGATGTTGCGTGTGTGTGTGACTGCAGGTGTGGCAGGGTGATGTTGCGTGTGTGTGTGTGCAGGTGTGCCAGGGTGATGTTGCGTGTGTGTGTGCAGGTGTGCCAGTGTGATGTTGCGTGTGTGTGTGTGTGTGCAGGTGTGCCAGGGTGATGTTGCGTGTGTGTGTGACTGCAGGTGTGCCAGTGTGATGTTGCGTGTGTGTGTGTGTGCAGGTGTGCCAGAGTGATGTTGCGTGTGTGTGTGTGTGCAGGTGTGCCAGGGTGATGTTGCATGTGTGTGTGTGCAGGTGTGCCAGGGTGATGTTGCGTGTGTGTGTGTGTGTGCAGGTGTGCCAGGGTGATGTTGCGTGTGTGTGTATGTGCAGGTGTGCCAGTGTGATGTTGCGTGTGTGTGTGTGTGCAGGTGTGCCAGGGTGATGTTGCGTGTGTGTGTGTGCAGGTGTGCCAGTGTNAAACGAGTGTGTCTGCAGGTGAGTGTATGGCTGAAGTGTTTCTGCAGGTGGTGTGTGGCTGAAGTGTGTCTGCAGGTGAGTGTGTGGCTGAAGTGTGTCTGCAGGTGAGTGTGTGGCTGAAGTGTGTCTGCAGTGAGTGTGTGCTGAAGTTTTCTGCAGGTGAGTGTGTGGCTGAAGTGTGTCTGCAGGTGAGTGTGTGGCTGAAGTGTTTCTGCAGGTGAGTGTGTGGCTGAAGTGTGTCTGCAGGTGAGTGTGTGGCTGAAGTGTTTCTGCAGGTGAGTGGTGGCTGAAGTGTTTCTGCAGGTGAGTGTGTCTGTCCGAGTAATTCAGAATTCCTCCGTCCGCCCAAAGATCACTTTTGGGACTTAAAGGATTATTCGGCCGCTTTTATGTCGGCTCAATTATGGCGACTCTGAGCCTTATAATTATGGCGCTGAGCCTTATAATTATGGCGGCTGAGCCTTATAATTATGGCGACTCTGAGCCTTATAATTATGGCGACCCTGAACCTTATAATTATGGCGACCCTGAACCTTATAATTATGGCGACTCTGAGCCTTATAATTATGGCGACTCTGAGCCTTATTATTATGGCGACTCTGAGCCTTATTATATGGCAACTGAGCCTTATAATTATGGCGGCTGAGCCTTATAATTATGGCGACTCTGAGCCTTATTATTATGGCGACTCTGAGCCTTATAATTATGGCGACTCTGAGCCTTATAATTATGGCGACTCTGAGCCTTATAATTATGGCGACTCTGAACCTTATTATTATGGCAACTGAGCCTTATAATTATGGCGGCTGAGCCTTATAATTATGGCGACTCTGAGCCTTATTATTATGGCAACTGAGTCTTATAATTATGGTGACTGAGCCTTATAATTATGCCGACTCTGAGCCTTATAATTATGGCGACTCTGAGCCTTACAATTATGGCAACTCTGAGCTTTATAATTATGGCAACTCAGCCTTATAATAATGAATAAGTGACCCCGAAGGAGCACAAAATGCCCTAATATATAACCCGACTAAAACAGCCAAGCACACACCACCTAAATTAATTTAGCGTAAATATAACTTTTAACATTAATGCCATTTTATGCGCGACTTACTGTGAACTAAGTTATAACTTAGTTTTTAACTATGAACTTTATTCGAAGCCGGCGTATTAAGATGGAGGTTAACAGTGAATGTTGGCCGCGAGGACAGGTTTACGACGGGTAAATCAAGGAGTTTATCGAGTCAAGCGTTCGAGACATACACTCACAATTTCTCTTACTTTAAAGCAGTAATCTAGCAAGATTTTGCTCGTAAGGTTTGCAATAATTGTTTACTATTTATACTGTATTTGTAACAATTAGTTATAATTTTTGTTTTTAATGTGATTCTTCGTGTTGTGTGATGATTTTTTGAGTGTAACCGATGCATTTTTGAGTGCATCTATTGTATTTTTCTGCGCTATGGGGTTCTGTCAATTGTACTCACCTAGTTGTGCTTGCGGGGGTTGAGCTCTGGCTCCTTGGTCCCGCCTCTCAACTGTCAATCAACAGGTGTACAGATTCCTGAGACTATTGGGCTCTATCATATCTACACTTGAAACTGTGTATGGAGTCAGCCTCCACCACATCACTGCCTAATGCATTCCATCTGTTAACTACTCTGACACTGAAAAAGTTCTTTCTAACGTCCCTGTGGCTCATTTGGGTACTCATTTTCCACGTGTGTCCCCTTGTTCGCGTACCACCTGTGTTAAGCAGTTTATCTTTATCTACCCTGTCAATTCCTCTGAGAATTTTGTAGGTAGTGATCATGTCTCCCCTTTACTATCGTTCAGTATCGTGAGATGTATTTCCCGCAGCCTTTCCTCGTAACTCATGCCTCTTAGTTCTGGGACTAGTTTAGTGGCATATCTCTGAACTTTTTCCAGCTTCGTCTTGTGCTTGACAAGGTACGGGCTCCATGCTGGGGCTGCATACTCCAGGATTCGTCTTACATATGTGGTGTACAAGATTCCGAATATACAGAACCTTGTATAGACAGTCCTTTATATAGATGTCAGATGTATAGTTGTGGTGGTGTATGTTGTATAGTTGTGGTGCTGTATGTTGTATAGTTGTGGTGGTGTATGTTGTATAGTTGTGGTGGTGTATGTTGTATAGTTGTGGTGGTGTATGTTGTATAGTTGTGGTGGTGTATGTTGTATAGTTGTGCTGGTGTATGTTGTATAGTTGTGGTGGTGTATGTTGTATAGTTGTGGTGCTGACTGTTGTATAGTTGTGGTGCTGACTGTTCTATAGTTGTGGTGCTAACTGTTGTATAGTTGTGGTGCTGACTGTTATATAGTTGTGGTGCTGACTGTTGTATAGTTGTGGTGCTGACTGTTGTATAGTTGTGGTGCTGACTGTTGTATAGTTGTGGTGCTGACTGTTGTATAGTTGTGGTGCTGACTGTTGTATAGTTGTGGTGCTGACTGTTGTATAGTTGTGGTGCTGACTGTTGTATAGTTGTGGTGCTGTATGTTGTATAGTTGTGGTGCTGTATGTTGTATAGTTGTGGTGCTGTATGTTGTATAGTTGTGGTGGTGTATGTTGTATAGTTGTGGTGCTGACTGTTGTATAGTTGTGGTGCTGACTGTTGTATAGTTGTGGTGCTGACTGTTGTATAGTTGTGGTGCTGACTGTTGTATAGTTGTGGTGCTGACTGTTGTATAGTTGCGGTGCTGACTGTTGTATAGTTGTGGTGCTGTATGTTGTATAGTTGTGGTGGTGTATGTTGTATAGTTGTGGTGGTGTATGTTGTATAGTTGTGGTGCTGACTGTTGTATAGTTGTGGTGCTGACTGTTGTATAGTTGTGGTGCTGACTGTTGTATAGTTGTGGTGCTGACTGTTGTATAGTTGTGGTGCTGACTGTTGTATAGTTGTGGTGCTGACTGTTGTATAGTTGTGGTGCTGACTGTTGTATAGTTGTGGTGCTGACTGTTGTATAGTTGTGGTGCTGACTGTTGTATAGTTGTGGTGCTGACTGTTGTATAGTTGTGGTGCTGACTGTTGTATAGTTGTGGTGCTGACTGTTGTATAGTTGTGGTGCTGACTGTTGTATAGTTGTGGTGCTGACTGTTGTATAGTTGTGGTGCTGACTGTTGTATAGTTGTGGTGCTGACTGTTGTATAGTTGTGGTGCTGACTGTTGTATAGTTGTGGTGCTGTATGTTGTATAGTTGTGGTGCTGTATGTTGTATAGTTGTGGTGCTGTATGTTGTATAGTTGTGGTGGTGTATGTTGTATAGTTGTGGTGCTGACTGTTGTATAGTTGTGGTGCTGACTGTTGTATAGTTGTGGTGCTGACTGTTGTATAGTTGTGGTGCTGACTGTTGTATAGTTGTGGTGCTGACTGTTGTATAGTTGTGGTGCTGACTGTTGTATAGTTGTGGTGCTGACTGTTGTATAGTTGTGGTGCTGACTGTTGTATAGTTGTGGTGCTGACTGTTGTATAGTTGTGGTGCTGACTGTTGTATAGTTGTGGTGCTGACTGTTGTATAGTGGTGCTGACTGTTGTATAGTTGTGGTGCTGACTGTTGTATAGTTGTGGTGCTGACTGTTGTATAGTTGTGGTGCTGACTGTTGTATAGTTGTGGTGCTGACTGTTGTATAGTTGTGGTGCTGACTGTTGTATAGTTGTGGTGCTGACTGTTGTATAGTTGTGGTGCTGACTGTTGTATAGTTGTGGTGCTGACTGTTGTATAGTTGTGGTGCTGACTGTTGTATAGTTGTGGTGCTGACTGTTGTATAGTTGTGGTGCTGACTGTTGTATAGTTGTGGTGCTGTATGTTGTATAGTTGTGGTGCTGTATGTTGTATAGTTGTGGTGCTGTATGTTGTATAGTTGTGGTGGTGTATGTTGTATAGTTGTGGTGCTGACTGTTGTATAGTTGTGGTGCTGACTGTTGTATAGTTGTGGTGCTGACTGTTGTATAGTTGTGGTGCTGACTGTTGTATAGTTGTGGTGCTGACTGTTGTATAGTTGTGGTGCTGACTGTTGTATAGTTGTGGTGCTGACTGTTGTATAGTTGTGGTGCTGACTGTTGTATAGTTGTGGTGCTGACTGTTGTATAGTTGTGGTGCTGACTGTTGTATAGTTGTGGTGCTGACTGTTGTATAGTTGTGGTGCTGACTGTTGTATAGTTGTGGTGCTGACTGTTGTATAGTTGTGGTGCTGACTGTTGTATAGTTGTGGTGCTGACTGTTGTATAGTTGTGGTGCTGACTGTTGTATAGTTGTGGTGCTGACTGTTGTATAGTTGTGGTGCTGACTGTTGTATAGTTGTGGTGCTGACTGTTGTATAGTTGTGGTGCTGACTGTTGTATAGTTGTGGTGCTGACTGTTGTATAGTTGTGGTGCTGACTGTTGTATAGTTGTGGTGCTGACTGTTGTATTGTAGCGGACAGTACCATAGGTGGAGGCTCCTGGCGACCTCACCAGTATGTAGTATATTGGCACTGCCCGGGTCTGTCTGTCTCCCATCTATCTATCCCTCCATCTATCTACTTATCTGTCCGTCTGTCTACTAATCTGTCTATGCACCTATCCATTTATTCATATATCTACTCATGCATCCATCTATCTCTCAATCAGTCCATCTATTTTCAAGTAATCCATCTATTAATTCATCTATCAATCTGCCTATCTGTTCATGTATCGCCCATTTATTTATTCTTCAATCCATCTAGTTATCCATTTATCAATCCATCTATTCATTCATCTATCCATTCATCAATACATCGATTTATCTATCCATACATCTTTCTGTCAATCTATCCATATATCTATACATCTATCGTCGACTGGGGCTTCAGTGGAAAGGTATCAACCTCCAAGAATAACAACTTTCATATGATACAATTCATACATAATATTTTACACATGAACTGTGTATATTCTCCTGTTCGTCGTGATGTATAATGGGCGAGTGAGAGGAAGCATCCACGGAAAGGTTGATATACGCTGCATAATGTCTTTACAACTTCTAGGAATACAAACCTTTGCTCAAAATTATCGGCCGTGAAGGACAATCAACCTTATGGGTTTTGAGCAGCCCATATAAACACGGTTAGCTTGTGTTACTGATTTTATAACACTGTATATCACGCTGTACAAATATTATACTGATCAAACTGTTCAACACTGGTGGGACGCGAACAAGGGGATACAGGTGGAGACTGAGTACCCATATGAGCCACAGGGACGTAAGAAGGAACTTTTTCAGTGTCAGAGTAGTTAACAGATGGAATGCATTAGGCAGTGATGTGGTGGAGGCTGACTCCATACACAGTTTCAAGTGTAGATATGATAGAGCCCAATAGGCTCAGGAACCTGTACACCAGGTTCCTGAGCCTACTGGGACTAAAGAGCGGAACCTTCACCCAGCAAGCTTAACAAGGTGAGTACAACTAGATGAGAACACACACCCAGTCCGTCCCCACCATGAACTACTCAGTTACAGAGTAATTAATAATAATTAACTTGTCAGGAATGCACGGGGCAAGATTAATATGCTCCACCAATGAACTCAAACACAATTTCTAATTTTCAGAGAGGAGGAAGTGTTAAATGTATCCAATAAAGTTATATGGTGTGGTGGGAAGATCCCCGCACCCCCCCCCCCTGGGCCGAGGCCCTGGCTAGGGTGCACAAGGTGTGAACAAGCCTTAACTGGTCACCCTGTTCACCCAGCAGTAACTCGGGAGGCAGGTGTATGGAGGGTCGTAATCCCGGGACCACTAGGGGGATAAATCTTAGGTTAAGGTGTGGGTGTGGGGGGTGTGGGGGTGTGGGTGTGGGGGGTGTGGGTGTGGGGGTGTGGGGTGTGGACCAGGTCAAGTGTGGTCACAAGTCTTGTGCTCCTGTTTGCACATGTGTACAGGTTTGGTGGTCACTAATACATGTAAACATTATATCAATAATGATCAATAACATATCAGTGTATTGCTGTGACCATTACTGTGGTGTGTCACCAGGTGGTGTAGAGGTCAACAATGGTGCCGTGACCTGTGGTGTGTCACCAGGTAGTGTAGAGGTCAACAATGGTGCCGTGACCTGTGGTGTGTCACCAGGTCTTGTAGAGGTCACCAATGGTGCCGTGACCTGTGGTGTGTCACCAGGTAGTGTAGAGGTCAACAATGGTGCTGTGACCTGTGGTGTGTCACCAGGTCGTGTAGAGGTCAACAGTGGTGCCGTGACCTGTGGTGTGTCACCAGGTCGTGTAGAGGTCAACAGTGGTGCCGTGACCTGTGGTGTGTCACCAGGTCTTGTAGAGGTCACCAATGGTGCCGTGACCTGTGGTGTGTCACCAGGTCTTGTAGAGGTCACCAATGGTGCCGTGACCTGTGGTGTGTCACCAGGTCTTGTAGAGGTCACCAATGGTGCCGTGACCTGTGGTGTGTCACCAGGTCTTGTAGAGGTCAACAATGGTGCTGTGACCTGTGGTGTGTCACCAGGTCTTGTAGAGGTCACCAATGGTGCCGTGACCTGTGGTGTGTCACCAGGTGGTGTAGAGGTCAACAACGGTGCCGTGACCTGTGGTGTGTCACCAGGTCTTGTAGAGGTCAACAATGGTGCCGTGACCTGTGGTGTGTCACCAGGTGGTGTAGAGGTCAACAACGGTGCCGTGACCTGTGGTGTGTCACCAGGTCTTGTAGAGGTCAACAATGGTGCCGTGACCTGTGGTGTATCACCAGGTCTTGTAGAGGTCAACAATGGTGCCATGACCTGTGGTGTATCACCAGGTCTTGTAGAGGTCACCAATGGTGCCGTGACCTGTGGTGTATCACCAGGTCTTGTAGAGGTCAACAATGGTGCCATGACCTGTGGTGTGTCACCAGGTGGTGTTGAGGTCAACAACGGTGCCGTGACCTGTGGTGTGTCACCAGGTGGTGTAGAGGTCACCAATGGTGCCATGACCTGTGGTGTGTCACCAGGTGGTGTAGAGGTCAACAATGGTGCCGTGACCTGTGGTGTGTCACCAGGTGGTGTAGAGGTCACCAATGGTGCCATGACCTGTGGTGTGTCACCAGGTGGTGTAGAGGTCACCAATGGTGCCGTGGCCTGTGGTGTGTCACCAGGTCTTGTAGAGGTCAACAATGGCGCCGTGACCTGTGGTGTGTCACCAGGTCTTGTAGAGGTCACCAATGGTGCCGTGACCTGTGGTGTGTCACCAGGTGTCGTACACGGCTACAAGACCTCGCTCACTAACCTGGCTCCATTCTTTGAAATTTTTTGAATTTGAATGTTACGAGCTTTCTAGTGTTCCTTGATACAGCTGCACTCTGTAACTAGACTGTTCCACAACTCGCTGTACACTGTACCTGGCTTGTTCCACACCTCCCTATTTCACTGTACCTGGCTTGTTCCACACCTCGCTGTACACTGTACCTGGCTTGTCCATACCTCCCTGTACACTTACCTGGCTGTTTCCATACCTCCCTTACATGTACCTGGCTTGTCCCATCACCTCCCTGTACACTGTACCTGCTTGTCCCATACCTCTCTGTACACTGTACCTGGCTTGTCCCATACCTCCCTGTACACTATACCTGGCTTGTTCCATACCTCCCTGTACACTGTACCTGGCTTGTCCATACCTCCCTGTACATGTACCTGCTTGTTCATACCTCACTTTACACTGTACCTGGCTTGGTCCATACCTCCCTGTACACTGTACCTGGCTTTTTCCATACCTCCCTGTACACTGTTACCTGGCTTGTTCCATACCTCCCTGTACACTGTATTGGCTTGTCCATCCTCCCTGTACACTGTACCTGGCTGTTCCAACCTCCCGTACACTGTACCTGGCTTGTCTCATACCTCCCTGTACACTGTACCTGGCTTGTTCCATACCTCCCTGTACACTGTACCTGGCTTGTCCCATACCTTGCTGTACACTGTACTTGGCTTGTCCCATACCTCCCTGTACACTGTATCTGGCTTGTCCCATACCTCCCTGTACACTGTACCTGGCTTGTCCCATACCTCCCTGTACACTGTACCTGGCTTGTTCCAACACTCCCTGTACACTTGTACATGGCTTGTTCCATACCTCCTTACACTGTACCTTTTCCATACCTCCCTGTACACTGTACCTGGCTTGTTCCATACCTCCCTGTACACAGTACCTGGCTTGTTCCATACCTCCCTGTACACTGTACCGGCTTTTTCCATACCTCCCTGTACACTGTACCTGGCTTGTTCCATACCTCCCTGTACACTGTACCTGGCTTGTTCCATACCTCCCTGTACACTGTACCTGGCTTTTTCCATACCTCCCTGTACACTGTACCTGGCTTCTTCCATACCTCCCTGTACACTGTAACGCTGGCTTGTTCCATTCCTCCCTGTACACTGTACCTGGCTTGTCTCATACCTCCCTGTACACTGTACCTGGCTTGTCCTCATACCTCCCTGTACACTGTACCTGGCTTGTCCCATACCTCGCTGTACACTGTACCTGGCTTGTCCATACCTCCCTGTGACACTGTATCTGGCTTGTCTCATCCTGCCCTGTACACTGTACCTGGCTTGTCTCACATACCTCCCTGTACACTGTACCTTGGGCTGCCACCTCCCTGTCACTGTACCTGGCTTGTCCCATACCTCGCTGTACCACTGATACCTGGCTTTGTTCCCATACCTCCCTGTACACTGTACCTGGCTTGTTCCAACCTCCCTGTACACTGTACCTGGCTTGTCGCCATACCCTCCCTGTACACTTACCTGCTTGTCCCTACCTCCCTGTACACTGTACCTGGCTTGTCCCATACCTCCCTTATACACTGTACCTGGCTTGTCCATACCTCCCTGTACACTGTACCTGGCTTGTTCCATACCTCCCTGTACACTGTACCTGCGCTTGTTCACTACCTCCCTGTACCACTGTACCTGGCTTTTTCCATACCTCCCTGTACACTGGGGGTCCACTGGCTTGTACCCATACCTCCTTGTAACACTAGTACCTGGCTTGTTCCATACCTCCCTGTACCACACTGTATCTGGCTTGTCCCATACCCTCCCTGTACACATCTACCTGGATTGTTCCATACCTCCCTGTACACTGTACCTGGCTTGTCCCATACCTCCCGTACACTGTACCTGGCTTGTCCCATAACTCCCTGTACACTGTACCTGGCTTGTACCATACCTCCTTGTACACTGTATCTGGCTTGTTTCATAACTCCCTGTACACTGTACCTGGCTTGTCCCATACCTCCCTGTACACTGTACCTGGCTTGTTCCATACCTCCATGTACACTGTTACCTGGCTTGTTCCATACCTTCCTGTACACTGTACCTGGCTTGTTCCTACCTCCCTGTACACTGTACTTGGCTTGTTCCATACCTCCTTGTACACTGTACCTGGCTTTTCCATACCTCACTGTACACTGTACATGGCTTGTTCCATACCTTTCTGTACACTGTACCTGGCTTGTCCATACCTCCCTGTACACTGTACCTGGCTTGTTCCCATAACTCCTCTGTACACTGTACCTGGCTTTTTCCATACCTCCCTGTACACTGTACCTGGCTTGTTCCATACCTCCCTGTACACTGTACCTGGCTTGGTCCCATACACTCCCTGTACACTGTACCTGGCTTGTTCCATACCCTTCACCTGTGTTTACCACTGTACCTGACTTGTTGCCCATACACTCCCTGTACACTGTACCTGGGCTTGGTCCAACCTTATCTGACCGTTTTCCCTTCTTGTACACTGTACACTGGCTTCGTTCCATCCTACCTGGACGCGTTCCACCTCCCTGTACACTGTACCGGCCTTGTCCCATAGACGCTCCTTACACTCGTACCTGCTTGTTCCATACCTCCCTGTACACTGTACATGGCTTGTCCATACCTCCCCTAGTAATGGTACCTGGCTTGTCCCATACCTCCCTGTACACTGGCTCCTGTGCCTTGTTCCATACCTCCTGCTTACACTGTACCTGGCTTGTTCCATCCACCTACCGGCTGTCATCTCTGTACACTGCATTGTTCCATACCTCCCTGCGACAGCTGTACCTGGCTT
>WNGS01124326.1:91114-103585 GCA_020271785.1 Procambarus virginalis | reverse complement strand
ATGAAATGAATTGAAATTGAAATAAGTTTATTGATGTAAAATACACCAAAGGGATGAGGTAGCTCAAGCTATTCTCACCCCGTTCAGTACATCGTGTTATACATACATATACACACATCACAAACAATAATCATATTACCAAACATTCTGAGAGATAAACATATACATTTCCTCCTTCACAAGTAGTATGTATCAGACGTACACAAATACTTTTATGACCTAGGTATACTGTATAGACAATTTGCAAGAGACATGCAGATAATTCAACAAAATATTACAGTCTTGGTGCAAAATTCTTATATCTCTCAAGAATTTCATCAACCTTTCCGTTGTGACACATCCAGGCTATTTGTTCAGGAACAGTCCTTATCTCAGTGTTTCTATATACATTAATCAACGGACATCAAGAACATAATGGGCAAGGGTGTGAGACCTTAACATACCACATAGTTTTACACTTCGTGTCATTATCATGAACACCTATCCCATATTCCCAGTAATATTTGTACCCAAGCCTGAGCCGCATGTACACAGAGTCACTCCAAGCATTTCTCCTTTTACCATAAGTGAAATGGGTGTTTGACTCACATACATGTAGTGTTGCATGGTTTGACTTCTCTCATACATAGATCTCTCCTCTCCGCTCCTGCCTGTGCCTGAATATTTCTGATTTTGCTTCGAATTTGTCTCATTGTGAATTCACATTCAATGTCAACTTGTGGTTTTGATGTGGCACGTTTGGCCAAGTCATCCGCCACCTCGTTGAGCACTATTCCAACATGAGATGGAATCCACATGAATTTCACACTATGTCCTTTCAGCTGTATCTCAGTTATTCTTCTCTACAATCCTCAACTATGAGACAGAAGACTGGGTTTCGACTGTTTAAGGACTCAAGTGCTCCTCGGCTATCGAAATACAAAAACATTTTTGTTGTCATGACGTACTTCCTCCAAACATGCCAGAATGGCCTGCAGTTCAGCTTGTGTGGATGATATATATTACTAAGCCGGAGTTCAATTATCCTGTCCACAGTCCCAAACTCCGTATAATCCCTTATTAGGACACCACACCCTGCCCTGCCATCCTCCGCCACCGACCCGTCACAATATACATGTAAACTGTTGTCTCTTGGTAACCGAGATATCATGCTTCCATACACAACACCGTAATTGTCCCGGTTCATGATGAATCTTTTTCACCTTGAGGGTGCAATTTCGACGTCTATTTTCTGTACTTTCCATGGAGCAGACATATTACACTGTCGAGAGGGTTTACAGCAGTCAAGTACATCGTATTCCCTGAGGTCATGAGCTAATCCCCTCGTGTAGCGTGTCTCCCTCAGTTTCCTGGAAGTGTGTACGTCACTCAGGCAGGTCTGAACGCTCTCAAACAGCTTATCCCCTCCTTTTCTCCGCATGAAACGAATAGATACTCTAGTGTTAATGTCACGGACTCTATCACACACACTCTGTAAATTAATTCCATTCTCATTATTTCAATCATTGCATTTCTTTGACATCCAAGAATAATCCTCATAGCCTCGTTCTGTATCAGCTCTATTTTTTGAGTCTGCCTTGGCCTGTGTAAGACAAAACGGTAGCTGCGTAGTGCTCGTAGTCTATCAGGGACCGAACAGTGCTTATGTATAACATCCGCAAGATAGGTACCCCAACACCTTTACCAGAAAAAGCCAGTGCTTTTAGAGATGCAGACGGGCTTTACATAAGGTGCTGATATGATTTATTTCAGCATTTTTACTCTCACATGTGTATCCAACATACATGCAGATACTTGTACTTCTGAACACGGCTCAGTTCCACACCATTTAGAGTAAGTCTTATATTTCTTCGTTTCCTATACTCATATTTGGTTTTTCTGCATTTATAACTAAGCCTAATTGTGAGTGTTGTACCAAGTATGTTAAGAGCAGTTTGAATTTTGTTCCCAGAAGTGCCTTGTATAAGAATGTCATCAGCATATATGATCGTCGTGACCCCTGGAGGATACATCTCTGATGCTAATCTGTTCATTAATACATTGAATAAGGTGGGACTTAATACTCCCCCTTGTGGGGTACCTAACTGAAACATCCGTTCTCAGACATGTATCCCTGGTAATACACCTGACCTTTTCTGCCTTGTAGATAATCCCTTATCCAGTGTAGCAATCTCCCTGTTATTCCCAGATTGGCTAATTCGTATAAGATTACTTCCCATTGGCTTTATCAAATGCTCCTTGCAGATCAACAAAAACTCTACAATTGTCATCCACATTAGACAAACACTTTAAGAGACAATCTGCAGTACTTTTCCTTTGATAAAACCAAAGAGATTACTGGACATGTTATCACCTACAAGGTAGAGTAGCCTATTTAACAAAATCCTTTCCATCATTTTACAAAAGCAGGATATTAAGGAGACAGGTCTGTAGCCTCCGTTTGACTTAGGGATAGGAATGATGACAGCCTCTTTCCATTTTCTTGGTAACTTTCCCTCTCTATAACTCATATTAAACAAATCAAGTAAGGGACTAGGTTTCATACCGGCTAAATAATTAAGAATGTCATACGTTACTCCATCTTTTCCAGGAGCAGTAGAGCTGCCACTTTTTATAGCATCCAGTAGCTCATCGTGAGTTATCTCAGTGCATGTTACAGATCTTGTATTTAAAGCACATAAAGTTACTCCATTTCTAATATTTTCCCATGACTCAATGGTGACTCTCGTGTCTGCAGGTAAGGACTCCATACCAGCAGCACTTGCCCATTTATCTACTAACTCATTAGCAACCTTCCCTGGATCTGAGTGAGCAATGAATTTGGGCTTATAACCCCTGATTTTATTTACTGCTCTCCATATGTCTTTAAGGTTCTTAGTATTACCAATGGACTGCGCAAAGTCTTGCCATATCGTCCCGCGCCTCCTTCCTCACCTGACTGCATTCCCTAGCCACTTCCAACATTGTATTTTTCTCTTCATCCCTCATTCCATTTTTTAACCATTCTTTATGTGCACTCCGTAGCATTCTCTCCCACCCCTTAACTTGCTGATCATTGAGATATTTAAATTTCTTAGGTCCATGCGTCTTGCTTCCCCTGCCCCCGTTATTTTCCCTCTGTACTAATTTCTCTATGTTCTCGACCATGTCCTCGTAAAAACTATCAACACAGAGCGGCGTGTATGTTGATACCAATCTCCCATATTTTGAATAAAATAATTTTTCATATCTTTATTAATATTTAGCCTTTCCTTTGAAAGTGGACTTGTTTTTTCCCAAGGTAATTCAACGTTCAAAGCAAAGTGGTCACTAAGTAGTTCCCGAACAACCCGAGCCTCCCCCATAATCCCCTGAGAGTTTAAAAGGCAGGCATAGTCAAGCCGTCCTCCCCTGATGTGAGTTGGTTCATCGTTTCCCAAGAGACAGGTATCTGGATGATCTTGTAGAAACTGTAACCACTTGACCCCATTAGCATTAATACTACCCACTGTCCCAAGGCTTGTGTGCCGAGCATTAAGGTCCCCAATGACCAGTGAAGGATTAGTATAAAGGCAGTCAGGTAGATAGTTAGCGTCGAAGCAGTTCCTGGAAACATACAATTAACTACATGTATAATGTATGTATGTATGTATGTATGTATGTATATATGTCCCTTCTCCGAGTCTATGGGTCACAGGAATTGCATCAGATGTGGCACCCACTAAATATATATCTAGAAATACAAAATCATTATTTTTAACAAAGCCTCTCAATTTGATGGTGTTCCATTAGTTCCGCACTGAGTGACTCAGTTACTAATGAAACAACTAATTAATTAAAGTCTCGTGAAATAGCAAGTGCCAGATACATTAAGTAAATGTGCGAGAGTAATATTGGACCAAAATATCTTGAGACCTCAAGGTCAAATATATAATTAACGCTTACGATGTTATTTTTAGCCTACACCGCTACTTCAAAGAAAGTAATATGAAAAACTTATCGTGATCGAAGCCCCAAAATACTTTTAGGTTGACGACGTCTTAATGTCAAGCATAAATATTTCATTTTTGTTTTATTTAAGTTTCTTTGTCTACTGTGTGTGTGTGTGTGTGTGTGTGTACTAGTTGTACAGTTGTATTCACCTATTTGTGCTTGCGATGGTTGAGTACTGGCTCTTTGGTCCCGCCTCTCAACTGTCAATCAACTGGTGTACAGGTTCATGAGCCTATTGGGCTCTATCATATCTACATTTGAAACTGCGTATGGAGTCAGCCTCCACCACATCACTGCCTAATGCATTCCATCTGTTAACTACTCTGACACTGAAAAGTATTATTTCTAACGTTTCTGTGGCTCATCTGGGAACTCAGTTTCCACCTGTGTCCCCTTGTTCATGTTCCACCAATGCTAAAGTGTTTGTCTTTGACCACCCTGTCAATTCCCTTGAGAATTTTGTAGGTGGTGATCATGTATCCCCCTTACTCTTCTGTCTTCCAAAAACGTGAGGTTCAGTTCCCGTAGCCTTTCTTCGTAACTCATACCTCTCAGTTCTGGGACAAGTCTGGTGGCATACCTCTGTATCTTTCCTAACATTGTTCTTGTATTTAACTAGGTATAGACTCCAGGCTGGAGCTGCATACTGCAGGATTGGTCTGACATAAGTGGTATACAAGGTTCTGAATGATTCCTTACATAAGTTTCTAAAGGTAGTTACTATGTTGGCCAATCTAGCATATGCCGCTGATGACATCCTTTTGATGTGGGCCTCTGGGGACAGGTTCGGTGCGATATCAACTCCTAGATCTTTCTCTCTATTTGACTCTTGCAGGATTTCACCTCCCAGATGGTACCTTGTGTTCAGCCTTCAGCTCCCTTCGCCTAATTTCATTACTTTACACTTTCCTGAGTTGAACTTTAGCAGCCATTTTGTAGATCAGTCTTCCAGTTTGTGTGTGTGTGTGTTGGTTGATACCTGGTTGATGGGGTTCTGGGAGTTCTTCTACTCCCCAAGCCCGGCCCGAGGCCAAGCTTGACTTGTGTGTGTGTAATTACCTAAGTGTAGTTACAGGATGAGAGCTACGCTCGTGGTGTCCCGTCTTCCCACTACTCTTTGTCATATAACGCTTTGAAACTACTGACGGTTTTGCCCTACACCACCTTCTCCCTTAACTTGTTCCAATCGTCTACCACTCTGTATACAAAATACAATTTTTTAATATTTTTTTCGGCACCTTTGTTTCCTTAGGTTGTGTCCTCTTGTTCGTGATGATGCTTGTTTCAGGAATTCCTTTGTCAATTTGGTCTATTCCTGTTAGTATTTTGTAAGTGGTGATCATATTACCTCTCTTGCTGCTATCTTCTAGTTTTAGCATGTTTAACGCCTCTAGCCTGTCCACGTAATTCTTTTTTTCAGTTTTCTGGAAGCCATTTTGTAGCATGCCTTTGTACCTTTACCAGGTAACTGATGTGCTTCGTGACATTTGGGCACCATACAACTGCTGCATATTCCAATTGTGGTCTCACAAAAGTCATGAACAGTTTCTTGAGTATTTCACCATCCATATAATTAAAGGCAAGTCTGAAGTTGGAAAGCGACGCATACGCTCCTCTCACGATGTTCTTCATGTGTTCCTCTGGCGACAGCTTACTATCCAACACCACCCCCAGGTCTCCTTCTTTATTAGAGTTCTGTAATTCCTTTCCACATAATTTGTAAGTTGTTTGTGGTCTATTTTCTCCTAATCCACATTCTATTATATGACATTTATTCACATTGAATTTCATTTTTAAGGGGCCGTTTGATTCAAATATGCTAAAAAATGAAAACTGGGTCGATTTCAATCAAACTTTTTGGACGAGTTGTATATAAAAAGTGTTTCATCTGGTCCATGTTTCAGCATCGTAGCATAAATAGGAAGGAAGAAAAAAAATATTGAAGTAGGTGTCAAAATTTTTCCAAAATGGTCAAAAACGAATATCAAACACAAGTGTCAACTGAAATCATGTCTATGACTCTCAGCTATCAAAATAGCATATTTGAAAAAAAAATATTATAATTAGTTTTATTAAAAACAATTAAGTTAAAAAAATATAGATTTTTTTTTATTTTTGTCAATTTCGTGTATTTTTTTTATCACACTATTTGCATGAAACTTATATACTTGACTGCACGTAAGCCTATCTGTAATGGTGCCAAATTTGGAGAAAATTTGTTGATATCAACCTCAGCCTAAGATGGCGGCACCTTAGACTGTATTATTTTCTTATTTATTTTCAACATAAAAATTCTTATAAGTCTTTCATTTTTTATTTAATTTACATGAAACTACCACCTTATATGTAGAGTGTATATCTCTAAAATCGGAAGTAGTTTTGTTTCTCTAAGTTCATTTATTGATTTTATAATAGCAATAAACATGATTTATTTGCATAATTTGGGGGGGGGGAACTTTGACTATTTGTATTAGGAAAACTAAAGATGATTTGAAAACTCCCAAACTACAGATCCTTTATTATATGCTAATGTGTCAGAAAAGGGTTATAGAATGACTATATCTGAAAAAGTGAAAGGTTTGAATCACCTGAAAATGTGTAATTTTCGTTGAAAATAAATATTATATCTCCCTTTCTATTTAGGCTGCAGTATTGAAACTTGGAACAATTGCAGCCCTTTTCATATTCAACAAGTCAAAAAATATTGGTTGACATTGAACAACTTTTCTAAAACTAATCAAACGGCTCCGTATGTGTTCCTCTGGCGACAGTTTACTGTCCAAAACCACCCCCAGGTCTCGTTTTTTATTAGAGTTCTGTAATTCCTTTCCACATAATTTGTAAGTTGTGTGTGGTCTATTTTCTCATAATCCACATTCTATTTATTCATTCCACATTTCCATTGACATTTATTCACACTGAATTCCATTTGCCATTTGACGTACCAAGTACTTATTTTATCTAGATCAATTTGAAGGGCATTACAATCGTCTGCGTCTCCTGTCTTCCCCAGTATCTTAGCATCATCTGCAAACATGTTCATATAATTCTGAATTCCTTCTGGTATATCGTTTAAGAAGACGATGAACATTACTGGTGCAAGAACTGAACCCTGTGATACTCCGCTAGTAACACCCCTCCAGTCAGAAACATTGTCTCTGATTACTACCCTCATCTGTCTGAAAATTGTTCATCCATGTCAGCAGTCTCCCTGTCACCCTCCAGCATGTTCCAGTGTCCAGAACAGCCTCTTGTGTGGGACTATCAAAAGTCGTTTTTAGGTCCAGATAGACACAGTCACCCCAACCACCTCTTTCCTCTAGTATCTCTGTGGCTCTATCTATAAAAGCTAACTAGATTTGTTACACAGGATCTTCCTGTTCGAGAAACGTACTGTCTGTCCGTTATTGTATTATTAGTCTCTAGGTGTGGCTTCAGCTATTGTTTCTAGTGCTTTGACTACCACGCGTGTTAATGACGCGGGTCTATAATTTAGAGGTTCCTCTCCACTACCAGCGTTATAAATTGGTACTTGTTTGCCTTTTTCGATATATCTGTAAAGGTTCCTGTGCACTGGGTAAGATTCCTGTGTGTGTGTATACTTACCTATTTGTGCCTGCAGGATCGAGCTCTAGCTCTTAGACCCAGCTTTTCTAGCCGCTGGTTATCTAATACAATCTCTGGCCTATTTCTCTATCATACCTGCCTTTAAAGATATGAATGGCGTTAGCCTCAACAACCTGATCCTTTATATCATTCTATTTACTCACAACCCTTATGCTAATAGAAAACTTTCTAACATCTCTATGACACATCTGAGTCTCAAGCTACCATCCGTGCCCCCTTGTTCTATTGTTATTCACTGTAAACATGTCTTCTGTTTTCACCTTGTCAATCCCTCTCAGTATTATTTACGTCTGTATCATGTTCCCTCTCTACCTCCGCTTTTCTAACGTCATCAGGTTTAGTTCCTTCAGTCTCTCTTCATATCTCATCCCTCGCAGCTCTGTGACGAGTCTCATTGCAAACTGCTGCACCTTTTCGAGCTTCCTGGTGTGTTTTTTAAGGGGGGGGGGCATCAGTCCGTTTTATAAAAGTTGTTCAATGTCAACAAATCTTTTTTTGACTAGTTATATATGAAAAGGACTGCAATTGTTCCAAGTTTCAGTACTGCAGCGTAAATAGAAGGGGAGATTTTTTTCAACGAATTTCACACATTTTGAAATCGAAATTACAACCACAAGTTTCAAATGAAATAATGTCTATGACACTTTTCTATCACAATAACATATAATAAAAGGATCTGTCTAGTGGATTTTTTAAAATATGTTTAGTTTTACTACTAAAAGTCAAAGCTCCATAAAAAAAATTATGCAAATTTATCATGGTTTATTACTATAATAAAATCAATATATAAACTTAGGAAAAAAATGTTGTGACAGATTTGTAGATACATAAACTCTACATATAAGGTGTAAGTTTCATGTGAGTACTGTAATTATCAAAAGAAGGCACGAAACCGGGAAGGCTATGTAGCACCATCAAATGTGCGAGATAATCAGAGGGCGCTAAATATCACCAAGGATGCAAATACGAGAACACAAACACATAACGCGAACGATATCAAAAGTATCCGAGTCGCCAAGAATTCTATCGAGGGACAAGCGACCGCAGGGGACGGTCGGAAAACAAGACACGCTCGTCCTGGAAGTCAGGACATTCAACAAGGATATGCACGACGGTAAGAGGGACAATGCAATTTGGACAGTAAAGAGCAGGGCGGCGCTCCATTAAGTGACCGTGAGTTAAACGGGTATGGCCAATACGTAACCTAGCCAGACCCGTTTCCCACCTCCGGTTACGGTGGTGGGAGGAAGGCCATTGGGATACACGACTCTTAGGAGTACACAGTTTGTTACCAATAACAGAAGACCAACAGCTCTGCCAACGGGCAAGGATGGAGGCATGAATAACTGGGTAAAAGTCGGAATAAGGAACACCTTTACGGGAGATGGGACAAGCTTCCTTAGCGGCACCATCCGCATGCTCATTTAAAGAGACGCCAACATGGCTGGGAACCCAGCAAAACTCAACCGACTTAAATTTACTGGAGATAAGAAACAGCCAATGTTGAATCTCAATGACCACCGGGTGGACCAGATTAAAGGACCCTAAAGCCATGAGGGAACTATGAGAGTCAACTTCCACCACAAAGGAGGATTGACACCGGGAAAGCAGGAGACGAAGAGCATAGAGAATTGCACAAAGTTCTGCCATGAAGACGCTAGCCTCCGAAGGAAGGTGACACATAAGTGTGGTCAGGAAAAACAACAGAGTAGCCATCAGTAGACTTAGACCCATCGGTGAAGATGGAAACAGAGTGGGAGTGTGAAGAAAAGTGCTCAAGGAAGAGGCATTTCAGAACCGTAGGAGGGGTAAAAGCTTTAGTAATACCGGTCAGAGAAGTACAAAATTTGGGAAGGGGGACCCTCCACGGGGGGCAGGCATGGAACAATACAAGGAGAAACATTAGTAATATGAACCGAAAGAGAATCTTGTAAGTGAGTCAAATGGACAGAAAGAGGGAGGTGGTGAATAGGAACAGGAACTACAGGAGGGGTAAAAGTCAAAGCATGATAGAGGCGAGAGCGAGGATGTTGGAAGGATTGCGAAATATAACAAAGACTGTAGCGATGACAGCGGTCCTGGAGAGACAGGAAGCCAGTGTCAGTGTACAAGCTGAGGGTAGGAGTTGAACGAAAAGCACCAGAGCTGAGGCACAACCCAGTATGGTGCAAAGGATCAAGACGGCAAAGAGTAGAAGGAGAAGCAGAAGAGTATGCAGGGCAACCATAATCGAGTTTAGACAGGATGAGGGAGGAATGCAAATAGAGGAGCGTGCGCCTATCCGCTCCCCAAGAAGTATGGGTCAAAACCTTAAGTAGGTTAAGGGCCTTAGAGCATTCGACACGGAGGTAAGAGACATGGGGCGACCAGGACAAACGAGTGTCAAAGAATAACCCCAAAAGCTTCGTGGAAACCTTGTATTAAAGGGGACGATCATAAAGTGACAAAGAGGGACGAAGAACGACCTGCTTCCGAGTAAAAGTCATGGCAAGTCTTAGTAGTAGAGAACTTGAAGCCATGATTGGTGGCCCAAGATAACACGGCATCAATCGCAAGTTGAAGCCGCCATTGAAGGAGAGGCGAATCATGACCTCAACAGCAGAGAGTAAGATCGACAACATAAAGAGCGGAGAAGATGCCAGAAGGAAGGGAGGAAAGAAGACCATTGAGGGCAACCAGAAAAAGAGTAGTACTCAGAACACTACCTTGGGGCACACCTTCATACTGCCGAAAAGAGGCAGAGGGAGTGGTACCAAGTCTGACTCGAAAGGTTCGACGAGAGAGAAAGCTTTGAAGGAAGAGAGGGAGATTACCACGAAGGCCAAAAGAATGAAGTTGGGACAGAATATGATATCTCCAAGTAGTGTCATAAGCCTTTTCCAGGTCAAAAAGGACAGCAACAACGGTGGTCTTCGCAGCAAAAGCAGTAAGACCTCCAAGTTCACCAGGACATCAGTCGTGCTGCGGCACTTGCGAAAACCAAATTGAGAATGAGAGAGGTGGTGATGGTGTTCCAAGAACCACATCAGGCGGACATTTACCATACGCTCAAAGAGCTTGCAGACACAACTCGTGAGAGCAATAGGGCGGAAGTCCTTAGGGGATGTACCGAGAGACCCTGGTTTCCGAATAGGGAGGACAACGGCATCGAGCCAGTCCTCAGAGACGGACGACGACTCCCAGACCTGGTTATACAGGCTCAGTAAATACTGAGACGTGCACGGAGGGAGATGGCGAAGCATCTCATAATGAACGTCATCCGAGCCCACTGCTGTAGATCCGCAAAGGGCCAGGGCAGACTGAAGTTCAGAAAGAGAGAAAGGATCGTTATAGGGAAGGCGGAGATGAGTATGAAAATCTAAAAGATAATATTAAAGAACAGGCTTATGAAGAAGGAAGGATTGAGGAAAATGAGAACCAGAGCTAACAGAAGAAAGGTGGGAACCCAGTTCAGTCGCGACCGTCACTGGGTCCGCCACAAGAGTAACAGGGAGGTGGAGAACCGGCGAGACATCTGGAATGAACTTGCCCGCAATCTTGCGTATCTTCTTCCAGATCTGCGGCAGAGGAGTATCGGACGTAATGGTGGAAACATAAGATTTCCAACTCTCACGTTTAGCTGTAAGGATGGTCCTACGGGCCACCGCACTTGCCTTCCGAAACAAAAGAAAAGAATCAGCCGTCTGCTGGTGGCGGTGTTTCTTTTAGGCTGCACGCTTACAGCAGATAGACCGAGCACAGTCCGTATTCCACCAAGGAACGCACTTCCGTGTGCCCCGGGAGGACGAGCGAGGAATAGAGCGGAGGGCAGCATCAAAGACAGTGTCATAAAAAAGGGGGGCGCGGGGAAGAGGCAGAGAGGAGAGGTCAAAGAGAGTAGCACGGAGCTGAATAGGTTCCAGTCAGCCTTGGCAAACAGCCACCTAGGGAAGGAGAGGGGAGAGTGGAAGGAGAAAAGGAAAAGAGGACGGGGAAATGATCACTGTTATGGAGGTCATCAAGAACCTGCCACGTGAAACCTAAGTAAAGGGACGACGAGCAGAGAGAAAGATCACTTTCATGGACTCTCGAACTCACACCCTTTCACAGGAAAGGGTGTGAGTTCGAGAGTCCACATGAGTGGGCTCACCAGAATTCAGAAGAGACAGAAGAAGCGAGGACGAACGGTTCGAGGAGACGGCCTCGGGTGTTTGTCAGAACATCACTCCAGAGGGTATATTGACAGTTGAAATCACCCAAAAGGAGCACCGACTCTGGCAAGGAGTTCAGGAGGTGCTTAAGATCAGGAAGGGAAAGAGGGACATTTGGGGGGAGATAAATGGAACAGACTGTATACCATTTCCCCACAAAAACACGGGCAGCAGAACAATGGATTGGTGACGGAAGAAGTAGGTGGACGAAGGGAATATCAGAACGAATTAAGAGAGCAATAGAGTTATGGGCCCCAGAAAGAGCCGGGGAAGGGGGGGGGGGAGAAAGAAAGGAATAACCACGAAAGTGACCAGGACGAGCACCAAGCATGGGTTCCTGGAGACAAACACAAAGTGGTGTAAACTGTGTAATGAGAAGTTGGAGTTCATGGAAGTTGGCATAAAATCCACGAATATTCCACTGAAGAATAGACGTTATCAAAGAGAAAGGACAGTAATAGAGAACAAGAAACAAAGGTAAAGAAGAACACAGTTTATTAGAGAATCTCAGGATCAGGAGCAGGGTCAGCAAAATCAGGGTTAGCGGGCATGTATATATATATATATATATATATATATATATAATATATATATAATATATATATATATATATATATATATGTAATATATATATATATATATATATATATATATATCTATATATATATATATATATATATAT